>SNQJ01S0101554.1:12829-24811 GCA_010110895.2 Picea sitchensis
GTATGAGTTCTGGAAGAAGACAACTGTAACTTTTCTCAGGAAAGTGTTCTTTGTAAAGAGCTTGATTTTCTATCATCATGATATCATCATGACATCATCACAATGGCCAAATTTGTGGATAACACCTGCGATGACCTAGGGTCGTCACAAGCAACCTTAAGGCTAGCCTGCAAGGACTCCGCACTGTACGGATGTCCAGGCTTGGACGTGCGCAAATAAAAAAGTCTTTTTAGATGTATTTGCCAATAAAAATTTCCAGAGGGAAGATGAAGGTGCTAATCTCTCTTTTATGTTCCATTGCAAGTTTTCTACGGTAAGAATGTTGGAATGGCAAGAGAGAGAGCATGAGGATGAATATTACTTTGCCGGGAATGACCCGGGAACGGTAAATGCCCTCCGACAATGTGAACTTCTAAAATTCTTCAAGATCCAGGGCATGAGGGCCCAACTGAGTTTACTGGAATACTTAGTTCATATGTGGGACGTGAACCAATAGGAATTCCGAGTGGGGGCTCATATTCTTACGATAGATATCTAGGATATCTACTTCTTGACCGACTTGTCTCACTTTGGGTCCCAAGTTACGCTCACAGGTAGCAGGGGAGGTGGCGAGCCCATGAGTCACTATATCATAGCACATTGTGTGCCAGGTACTGAGAAGCATAGCAACAAATTTGCTATCAGGGAAGTCTATGAATTACCTCTACAGACTATCCTCTACACCATCACGTGCATGGCAGGGAGTGCAGTTCCCCATATGGATCTTCAGAGCTATTTCCAGTATGCATTGGAATGTATGGAGCCCCGAGTTTTCAATTGGTGTGACAGGGTTCTCAGAAGCATGAAAAAATAGTTAAACAAGTGCAGAAATGGAGAACTGAAACAGTTTGGATACATATTTATTTTGGTGTCCTTCTTCCTAGAGAGGGTCCCATATTTGCGCTTGTAGGTAGAGTGGGGTATACCTGCCCCACAGGATCCAAGAATGAAGAGGTGGGTCGACCTCATGGCACAACATGTAACTGGTCCTATCATTAGGTATAATGATATTTTCTTTGACTGGTTGAGGACCCATATGCTTATGGTTGATGACTATGCTTATTCCAGTTTAGAATTTCGAGGTGATCCATACTTGGTTCTTCCTGAGGGTTCCCAACGGGGGGACATAGGTAAGAAGTACATTTTGTTTTTATAATGTTTTTGTGAATTTTAATATAAAATGTTTTTATGTGTTATTTTATCCGTTGACTAATCAAATGTTCTTTGATGATGCAGACGTGGGACCTTACCGACCTCAAGGTTCATCCCCCATACAGAGGTGAGGGGAGAGAGCTTACGTAGCAGGAGTCGCTGCTACTGACTACGAGATTCTAGAGCATAATCTAGAGGGACTCATGATGAACATCTTGGCTACCTCTATCGATGATATCCCGAGGCATTATCAGCGCCATACAATGGGCGTGTCCGCTTCCATCGATTGACTGCTTCGTAAACTAGCACGGGCAGTCGCATGTTATAGCGAGCAACATTCTTGATGCTATATTTGTATATGAAGCCACGTGCTTCAATTTTTGATATTTTGGTCTTCGGACAATTTTTTTTTTTTTGTAAAACTTTTATCGTTATATATATATGAGGCTTCTACCAGCTTACTTGTTTGTATATACAAAGTGTGATTGGATTTTATAAATTTCTCAAAATTCTGTCTAACACATAATTAGCTAGAGAATATGTTAATGTATTTAGACATCTAGGAATCTATTGATATTCAATGTAATCAAAATGACGTTCCAAGAGGCAAATTCATAAATATACCCTTAATAACGTAGGACTTCGGATGTGGTAGACATTACTCAACTGTAGGAATACTAACTGCAAATCGAGTCGTACAATAAGATGGTGGATTCCAAGTGAAACAATGTCGGTCAATAATTCGATGACTTCACTATATTTCGTGATATTATTAGTTGCATGACCAAGGTAAACACCATGTAGACTAATCAATTCATCTGTAGGTGCATAGATTGCCCAAGCAACATATGCTAAGTTTTGAGTGCTGCGACTAACGCCATCAACGAAGCCAATGTAGGGTAGCGAAGACACCGACATATGGAAACCAAGCGCAATGCAAGGTAAGAAGCTGAGGGTTGAAACCAAACAATGAAAAAACACACAAAAGTATGATACACTAAAAGTACAAGCACTCATGCAAAAATGACTTAAGCATAGTACTTCTTTAAGTAAAGCCCATTTATGGGTTCACTCAAAGGGATTCCATCATAATCAACTAGCTCATAACCTCCCTTCTCTAACAAACGTTTGACAATGTAAGGACCTCGCCACATGGCTTTGAATTTACCGACCCCTATCAAATCATGATCCTATTCGTAAAGAAGAACTAAATCACCTTCAGAAAAAACACGTGGTTTGACATGCTTTTCGTATAAGGATTTAACACGTTTCTTCTGGGTTTCAATAACTAAGGTGGCATCACGACGGTTTTTGTCTAATTGCATTAAGTACAACAAACGTTCTTCTTTGGCAGAGGTATTGGGGAGAAGTTTAACGACCAGTTTCAAAGACGGTATTTCACATTCAATCGACAAGATAACCTTGATACCATAAACTAGCTAGAAAGGTGTAAATCTCGTGGCAGACTTAACAGATGTTCGATAGGCCCATAATGCTAAGAACAACATCGTGTGCCAACTTGTCTTATGAATTCCTATCATCCGTCGAAGCATAGTAATGAGAAATTTGTTGATTGATTCAACCTGGCCATTGGCCTGTGGATAATAGGGGGTTGAGTTGTCATGGCGAAGACCCAACTTTTCAGTAAGTTCAGACATCATAAAATTCTGAAAATGACTACCATGATCATTAATGATAGCTTGAGGGACACCAAACCGAGTAATGATGTGATTGAATATGAACAATGTTGCAGTTTTCCCGGTGTTATCGAATGTAGGCATCGCCTCGGCCCACTTAGTGAAATAATATATAGTTACAATAATGTATCCATGCCCCCCAACCGAGAGAGGGTTACATGTCATGAAGTCAATGCCCCATTTGGCGAATGGACCAATGAAAACTACAGGATGTAAAGGAGCGGGATGAGATCTTATCCTGTAATTATAAGTTTGGAAAGCATGGCATTTATGAATGACAGTGATGCAGTCCTTACACAAATAGGGCTAGAAATAACCCACTCGTAAGATCTTTTGGGTAGTGGCATACCCATACATATGACCTCCACATGCTCCAGAGTGACAATCATTCAAAGCTTTCTCATCTTCATTGTAAGTGAGACATCGTCGAAAAATGGAATCAACATCGCGGCGGTAGAGAGTGTCGCCAAGAATAATGTATTGGCACGATTGATATCGTATACGACGACGATCTATGCTATATAGATCGAGCTATAAAATTTGAGTCTGGAGATAGATAATGATATCTCTGTACCATATGTTATCAGAACTGATCAAAAAAAGGGATTCGTCAGGCAAGGAATCCTCTACCACATTTTTTGTTTCAGTGGAGGGAAGGTCACATATCAGTTAGGCAAAAACCAAAGATTTCTTAGACTTAGCGTGTTCAAACTCTAAGTCAAACTTTTGGAGAATCACTATCCATTTGGAGTACTTGCCCCCTAGAAATTTTTGGGTGAGGATATGTTGCACGGGGTTGCAATAAGAAATAATAGTGGTTCTGCATTATAAGATATAATGACGAAAATGTTGAACAACTTGAACAATTGTCAAGGCCAGTTTCTCCACATGTAGGTATTTGGTCTCGGTAGTCATGAGACTCCAACTCAAATAGTATATCACATGTTCATCATGCGAATCATCCTCTTGGACTGAGACCATGGCAATGGTAGAGTCTGAAGCAGCTAAGTAGAGGAAGTAATCCCGACTATAGAAAGGGGGAAACAATAATGGTGTATGGGTTAAGGCAAGTTTCAAAGCTTCAAAGGATTTGTTCGTAGTATCGTCCCATACGAACTCATAACCTTTCTTGAGTAGCCGAGTGAATCCTTTCGTCAGTTTAGCGTAATTGGGGATGAAACGATGCAAAAAGTTTGCCTTCCCTTGCAAACTTTGGAGTTGGCGTAAAGTGGAAGGAGGAGGTAGATTAAGGATAGCCTCAACCTTCAAGGGGTCTACATGAATCCCGTGTATCGAAAAAATAAAACCAAGCAATCGGTTGGACTCCACGCAAAAAATGCATTTATGTGGGTTTAAGCGAATATGATAATAACGACAACGTACAAAAATGGCCCTCAAATGTGTTGGGTGATCTTGACGATGCATGGAATGCACCGGTAGATCGTCAAGATAGGGTTGGACAATGTGCTTAATATCATGGAAAGCATAAAACATAGCGCACTGAAAAGTCGCACCAACATTCTTAAGACCAAAGGGTAATTTCCGGTAAGCAAACGTTCCCCAAGGGAAAATGAAAATTGTCTTGTGTTGGTCCGCAGGTAAAATATTAATCTGATTATAGCCGGAGAAACTATCCATCAAAGAGAATATCTCACTTTTGGCATAGTCATCGACGATCTGGTCAACGAAAGGGGTCGGGTAATTGTCCTTAGGACAAGCCTTATTTATGTCCCTGTAATCTACACAAACGCGGATGGTACCTTGTTTCTTATTCACCAGAACTAGATTGGATACCCAATCAGTCAAAGCCACAGGATAAATAAAGCCATCTTTAAGAAGTTTTTCAACTTCAAGCTTGATAGCAGCAGCTTTGCGTGGGTGCACTGGGCAAAGTCTCTATCGAACGGGTTGAGTGTTCGCGTATGTCTTAATCTCATGTACAATGATATCAGGATCGATACCTGACATCTCTTCATAACTCCAAGCAAAAACGTCACAAAATTCTTGGAAAAGGGCTTTATACGTGTGGACCTCATCAATAGAACATGAGGCCCCGATATGAACGTTCTCCATGACTCTGGTTTTAATGGATATGTCGAGAGGGACAGTAGGTGAAATGTTTCTCAAGTTCCCTTCGTACAAAACATCATCTGATGACTCGGGAATTGAAGAAATAACAACAATGGTCGACGGGGTCGAAATCCGTTGGTAACTCTCGATGGTGTCACATTCTAGGAAGAGAATGGAGCGGTGATGCCCATCATCCTAGGGAGTGTCTTCCATAGACATGACTGACATGATCATTTCATCCGTAGGAAAAATCATGTGAAATGGATCGGGAGATGAAGCACAGAGAGAAGGAGAGGAGGGGGTTGCCGATTGAATAGCTTGGTAAGTGGATTTGACCAGACTTAAAGGTATCTTGTGGCCATAATAGAGGTAATAACTAGGGCTAGGTACTACCCATGGGTCATATGACTCAGGGGTTTCACGAATAGTGGTGGATATCATGTTAATAGAGGCAACAAAAGGAGGGGGAATATTGGGTGGTGGTATTGGAAATGTACCCATCAAAGTAGATTCTTTCAAAATACCCACTCTGACATTCTCGTAACCAGGGGGTGTTTTCGAAATAAAGTGAAAGTTTCTAGTACATGAATCAGAATTAAAGAAGGCCAGTTGGTCAACAGTAACGACCTTTCCTTGGTGTGGGAAATGTAACACATGGAAAAGGGTAGACACAACTGCATGCATGGAATCAATCCAGCTATGACCAAGTAAGAGGTTATAATCAAGAGGTGCATCAAAGACCTCAACTTCAACACTGACCGATTTACCTTCCAACGTAATAGATAACGAGGGAATAACACTGTAGGGTTTAAAGCCTGTACCATTGAAGAACTTAAGTGTATTGTGTGATTTGGTGAGGGTAGGAGGGAAAATGGCTTTCCAACAAGTGACAGATATGACGCAAGTTGAGGCTCCTTCATCAATAACAGTTCTACAGATATTCTTGTTTTCAACAACAAATTGGATATGAAATGCTAACTAAGGAGGAAGCCTTGGAACATGATCTTCCAAGTCAAAGATCATGATATTAGTATCTATGGAATCAATTCCACCAATAGATTTTAACAGTGCCTCCCGTTGAGCAGGGAATCTTTGAAGGACTTCAAGAGATAACATCGCAGAGGGTGCTTGCGCAAGATCTTCTACAATACTATTTTTTTGGGAAGCACAGGCATGAGGATTGAACGCAGACTTTCGAACAATGCCCTTGGGAGGAGGAAGAAGAACTATATCAAGACCTGGTCTTTCGAGATGAAGAGGACCGTTGGGAAGTGAAGTTGGGGGAGAAGGTTGAACCAACGAAGGTGTCATATGATCAACTTTCTCCTTTGACGGAGAGTAATCCTTGGCTCGAGTCGCGATTGCAACTTCGTTCTTTTGAGAATCACCAGTACACATAAGGACATAAGAAAAGGTAGAAGGAGAAGTTTGGTCATGAATGACCAGTTGGGCTGGCTGCTGAGAAGGGAAAGGTTGTGACAAAACTATAGGTGTAGGAGGTTTTTCGCTCCCTTGGAGGAACTTAGTAACCTCTGTGCGTCTCAGACAATATTTTGTGTAATGATCGTCACCACAAATAAGGCAGGGGTAACGAGGTTTACACTTATCTTTCTCATCAGCAGTTTGTGTCTTGGCTTTATCATATTGTGGATTATTATTCTTGTCCTCCTTATTCTTACCCTTCCCTTTCTTTTTATTTTGATTCTTTCTGGTAGGCATGGATTGAACATAATTAACCTCAACAGTCTTACCAATGGAAGGAGTAGGAGTAGGAGTATTTTGTGCATTAGAATTATTAGATTTGGGATTGGTGTGACTGGCATGCATAGACTGGGTGTCAGTGTGAAAAGTGCCAATCACACCATCATCAGTATGAGAAGCTGTTGGAGGTGTTGGGGTAGGGTTTGTGGAAGGACGAGGAGCACTAGGGATTAAATCGTAAAGTGTTCCCGTTTAATAATAAACGAGATCAAGATACTGCGCACGACTAATCACCTACTCTTCAGTGACAACACCACCCATGGCGACATCACGAGCGATAGGTCCAATGAGTGATTTGGTAAATCACTTAGCCAATAGTTGATCAGGAAGGGGAACTTTGATTAAACATCTTCTCCTCCTCCACTCATGGATGTGATATGAAATATGAGTGGATGAGGATTGCTTGAAAGAACTCAAAATTTCGGTTCCCGTCTCGTATCGAATCGGTAACTAGTAATTTGTTAGAAAGGCCATGGCTAGGGTGTTAAAGTCATTGAAGAAACCTCGCGGTAACTCGATGTACCATTTTGCTGCCGAACCCGTGAGAGTTCGTTAGAAGAGTCATAATCTGATGGAGTCATCCATCAAGGAGTTGGATGAACACCACAAATGAAAAGTCATAACATGATTATTCAGATCTTCTCCTCCTCGATCGTCAAATTTAGGAATTTTTGACGGTAACTTGGCCGGTATGATGGGCCAATAAGGAGAATGTAAGATATGATCATTCAAAATCCTAGACAAATCAAGTAAATCCAAAGTGGCCATGAAAGACAACTGTTGGTTCAATTGTGGAAACTAGAAGTTTTGAGGGGGAAGCCTCGTAGGTATACCAGTAGGACCATAAGGAGTCTGCAAATAATTAGATAGTCCTGACATATTCGGTTGTGGAGGATTTGGAGGTGTATAGCCCATAGGGTTGGGTTGATTAGAGATGTTCCCTTGGAAAGGAACACTAGATTGAACATTCAGACCCCAAGCGAGATTCAAAGAACCTGGATACAGTTTACCGAGGTTAGGGGGTACAAAAGAGTTAACTTGAGGATGTTCCCCCCCTGACGGTTGTGGATTTCCTTGGAAATGAAGATTCCAAGGTAGATATTGTACCACAGGTGCGTTCTGTCCATATAGTGGGTTATGGAATCCAACCTGAGGTTGCCCCCCAAGTTGAGGTTGTGCCCCAATCAGAGGTTATCCCCCAGCTTGAGGTTGACCTCCAACAGGAATCTGGAAACCAGAAGTGATAGAAAGACTGGTGCTTCCAAGAGGATTGGAGCCAATAGGGCCAAATCCTCCAGGAAACGATGGAGGAGGAACATACGAACCTCCAGAGAGAACCTAGGCAGGTGTAGGAACAAAACCAACAATAACATTATACCCAGGAGGAACAAAAAGTCCAGAACCTCCAGATGGAACTTGGGTAGAGGTAGAAACAGAAGCATTTAGAGCTCTGTACCTAGGGGGAAGTGACAGATTCGATCTAGGTGGAAGTGGTGTCCCAATCAGATCTTGGGAGATAACCACATTTCCAGTAGGAATCGTGGTGGCTTGTGGAACCATAGTAGAATGGGCCATCTCAAGGGTAGGAATCGAGTGAGAACCAATCAACAATTGGTCTGAAATGGTGATGACATTACTGGTAGTGCCAGTAAAATAGTCTAAAGGTAGCATATAGGTGACAGATGTCTCAGGCACTTGTGATTCCATAGGTTGATCATGACTCTCTCCTAGGTTACTGTACAGATCATGTACTGTCAAAGGGATAGCACCAAAATTAGAAGTTCCAACAATGTGAGCTGGGGTCCTAAATGATTCACTTTGAAAAAGCGGATTCTCTACTCCAGATCCTGCGTTAGGTCCAATAGGTACTTCAATGTTTTCAACAACAACAATTTCCCCGGACGAGTTCATCCGAAGTATACGTGCGTCTGGTCTAAGAGGGGGAAGTCTGAATGCCTCTAAAGAGTCCAAAACAATTCAAAATCCTTCCAAAGAGTGTGTGATTCCAACCTCAAAATCTACTTCATTGTTGACTACTCCCTTTGGAGAGCCTTCTGGTGAGTTAGGAGACAAAGTTGGTAACCTTTTAGATCTTCCAGGGGTAACCCTTTCATCCTACGTGAATGGTGAAGGCCGATGTTGCTTGATCCAAGTAAAGAATGAAGAAAATCTATGCCTGACTAGAGAAAATAGACAACACTCACTAATAAAATCTAGAAATCAAACTAAGCAAACAAACCTTCTTCTTTCAAAGTCACTAGTTGGTGATGAAATCCAACGTCGCAAAATCAAGATAAGAAGGGGCTGGGATAAGTGGGCATAAATGTTACATTGACAACCTTCTTAACGAACTTACACCCTGGTGAAATCTCCCACACATAATCGTGGGTATACCATCCAAGGAGCCCGAGTGAGTTTGGCCAACGTCGATTCCAGGTACCATGAAGACTTTCTCCTCCACAATCACCTCATGTAAAGACCCTAAAGAGATAGGCTACTAAAGTCACCAACAACAAGAACAATGCTTGGGAAAACAGTCGATAGTCTGATCCACGCGCAAAGGCAGGATATCTAGCCCGAAATCAACTCGAAAGGCTTCCACTCATAATTGTGGGTATACCTTAAAGCGACCCCCATAATACGCACAATCTCTACACCGAGACCAACAAAAAAGGGTGAGTATTTCTGCAAGTCTTAATGCAACCTCAGGTTTGACCCTTATGTGAGAAGGTCTTCCCAGGACAAAATGTAGCAATTGGATTTGAATCTCTCCCTATCACAAGATGTTATTGTGTGTTTTTATGATTTGGAGAGTTTACCTCACAACCTATTCCAAAGCCCTATCCTAGCTAATGTTGGTGAAAAATATCCCTAGAAAATAAAAGTTACTAATAAATTTTAAATTTACTCTGTGTTTTAGAGGTTGTTGTTTACTCAAAAAGGGAGGTGGAAGTGAAACTGATGAAGTTGAGACCTTGACCCAATAAAATGAAAAAATAGATGAACGTGCAATTTTCAATTCAATGAACTCTAGTTATAGTAGGGAGAAGGTATTTCTTTTGAAGTACAACAAGCTACCAATTACAATTCCTTAATTCCGAATGAACACAATTCCAAGCAATCATGAATTACAAATTTCTAATTTCCTCTCTTTAAAAATATTTCGAATGTAAAATTTTTCTTACGAGAGATTACTAAAAGAATAAGTGAATTCAGTGCTTCCTTTCCAAAACAAAATTAGAGATGTGATAACAGAAGGAAAATGTAATCCAATAAAATCAAGACATTCTCAACACAATTCCCAAATCAAATTCACAATGTAGACATAAACGGAATAGACAATAAAACTTTTTGACATAAGCAAGCAAAAAGTGTTTCTTAATCAACAAGCAATCTGACAAACAAAATGAATCCAAAACTTTAAGACAAACCAAATACCCTTTGTCAAACAAGCACCCAGATGAAGATCTGAGATTATATCCTTTTGACAATGAGAATGAGTAAAAAACTTGCAAAATGCAAAGAAAGACTTTCAATCACTGAAAAACAATCAAAAGCAGGCTTCAAAGTTAGGAATCAATCAAACATGGGCATAAGAAGTTCACCCCAGGCTACTAAGGTAAATTTGGGTAGTAAAAGACAAAATGACACACTTCACCAAAACCTACAGGAGTTGTCGCAGGCTGGGTATAGGACACATAGCGACGAGCTAAGGTCATTGCAGGCCACTAACAAAGCAGAGTGCGACGTCTTCACACTGGATTGGCTAAGAAGAGAGCGAAGTCTTAGGGTCGTCGTCGGCTATCAATAAGGTACAATGCGACGATCTTTGTAAATTTGAAAAATTTGGAAGAAAGACAAAAAAATCTAAAGAAACTTCTAAACCCTGTGAGTCTATGTGGATTACCCACAGACTCAGAGAATGCAATTTATCAGAGGAAGGCAGGCTAAAGGAAAGTGGAAAGAAAAAAATCAAAAGGATGTCATATCCCCAGTATGGTCGCCAATTTTGTTATCGGACTTATCAGTAAATGCAGACATAAACAGATATCCCTAGATCCACCTAGATCTAGAACAAAACAAAACAAAATATGACGCTTTCCCTAAGCTCTAATCATTGAGTTTACTATCTAACAAGAGATGGGCAACATACTGTTTAAATATCGCTTCTTCTTGCCGTTGTCGTCTTAGCTCCACTCCAGTGCTCTTGTGATATTGGATCTACAAGAGAACACAAGCCAACACAAGTGAAAGTAATATAATATACTCAACGAGAACTTATGCATGTGATCAAGGAATCATACAATAAAACAAAGCAAATTTTATGGGAAAGAAACATATCACTGCATTATATTAAAATGAAAGTGGAGATTACAACCAAAGCCTTGATGTTACAAGGTCCCCTTCGGATGACCCTTTGATCCAACACACGCACTTGCTCCAATCCTTGAATGAAGAAGATCCACAATGACTTGATAAACTGAAATGAAGCTCTCAAGTATGAACTGAAATAGAATTCCTCATCCAATTCTTAGCCTGTTCAATATTAATCTTGCTTGAATCAACCTTCATTAACCTTCATTAACCTTATCCTTTTCCATGAGAAATCCCTCTTTATATAGGGGAAAGAGAGATGGTTGAAGAGATTAGGATGATCCCACTAAATCAGAGAAACGAGTAGGATCCAAACCATATGGATGCCACCTCATCTTCTAGAATATCCCCTTCTAGAACTTTCGTGAAGTTCGACCTTTTCTTATCCTTTTGACATCGTCACACCCTAGCTGTAGAGCAACATGCAGAGATGTCACATGCCATTTATATAGTAGAGGGCAACGACCAAACATCATCACACCCTGCCTATGGAGCAACCTACGACAACCTTCCTTAATAGGGTTTTTGATAAGAGAAAGTCAATCACTTTCCTCATGAAGAAAGACTCTTTTGGGAACATGCACACATGTTGTTAATGGATAACTAAGATGACCAAAATAATGTGTAACATCTACCATCCAATCCAACGGTGAGACTCGATCCTCATTGAACACATAAGCTAGAGGGGAGTTCGACGTTCAACACTTCGGTGATGAACGCCTCTTTTCCTTTCTACGCACAAATCCTTCGAAGTCTCGAAATATTGAACTTCTGAAGGAACCCAAAATCTCACCATGTGGCTCTGGCCTTCTGGCCGTTTGGCTTATCTATGACACTTCACCCCAAACCTTCAGAATCCCGAAGTATCGGACTCTTGAAGGGTCCACCT
>SNQJ01S0101554.1:25118-43543 GCA_010110895.2 Picea sitchensis
GACATGTGTCATGTTCTAATAGGCTCATAGGGCCTGTGAAAAGTACGAATCAAGGTGACACATGGCACATCAAACGTGGGTCCACATCACCCTTGGTGACATCAATGTGCCACATCCCTCTGGACTGAAAACCCTCCAACGCCCCTTAGCTCTTCACGGTCGATATGTGTCCACGTAGACCTAAATATCTACGGCCTCCGTTGCTTCACAACTTCGATGTTCATGGGATCCACTATGTAACTTCCTCTTTGCTTCTTGGGTGGTCAGCACCAGGCTGACCACGGTCTAGATCCGACGATTAGGAGGGATCCCAAAGCTTCCTCAAATTGACAGTTTGTATGACTTCATGACTTCGGGGTTCGGGGCTTTCACCCACCTAACACTCCCTTTCTCTTGGAGTAGTCAACACCGAATTTACCGTGTCTTAGATCTAGCGATCATGGAGATCCTGAAGTGTCCCTAGATCCATGACTCTGATTAATTCGCCACTTCGACATTCGAGGATTTGGCCGTGTGGTTTCCTTTTTACTCCTGGAGTTCCAAAATCCTGAACTCCTGGAGCGGGTCCCTCTCGCGCACATGGTGTTCTATATGAGTGTCCCTATCACCATCGACCACCTGACAAATATGTGGCGATGATGCCACCTTGAAACATGGCTCCCATATCTCCAACCTTATACCATATATGACGAGTCAGCAAGACACATGGTTTAGCCACGAGGTGATGTGCATCGGCCCTATCATACGATCAGACTCCACTCTGTACTTTGGCCATGTCATTTTATAACTTCACTCCGACCTTCAGCCTTCGGGGAAATTCCACCCCTGCCATCTTGAATCACCCGAAGTGGGGTTTGGCTAGAGAGCCGAATAATAATAAGATGATCCATGATCCCCCTTGGTTTGATCCAACAATTGTCAAGGATTCGTGGCTTCGTGCTCTTGCGATTCACAAAATCGTAAGTGTTCAGTCCCAGAGGTTACTAGCTGGGAGGGTCATAAGACATAACGAACACTTGTTGCCGGTCATCCCTTCCCTTACTCTATCCTTCTACCAACACTTGATCTAACGACCAAGAAGGATCCAGAAGGATCCTTAGATACATGGTCCATGTTACTTCACGACCGAGAGGTGGATCGAGGTTTAGTAAGGATATAAATCCCACGATTGCAGGTAAATGATCGTTAACTGTCGGTCAACCCTCAAGTTACCCATATGACAGGTCACCTTCAATGCATTTAGGACGTTGCAATGTTCGTTCACCCTGGAGCTCCGGAGTCCTGGAGTCCCGAATAACTTAACTCCTTCTGTACTACACGATTTTGCTTCCCTTCAATGAGGGATTTAACCCATGGTTTTCATAGGTCATGGCCTTTGTTTGCATTCCACGGGCGTTATACCTTTTGAGCTTGCAAACACTTCGAATGAAGTGTGGGTGCACTTCTTGCGCTTCTCATGGAATTTAGAACTTAGAGAGTTCTTAACCTCTACACAACTTGCATAGGCTCCGTGCACCCTCACACTACCTCTCATGAGCTTGACATACCCTTTTTCCAAGAGACCCAAAACAACTAGAAGTATAGACATGCATACATGAAACTCTTCCCATGGTCAATGAAATCACAATTTATTTTCTTTAACTTGAGCCACTATAGGGACTCAAGCATTTACGTGTACAAATCATGTTCAAACCATATATTTCCTTACTTTCTTAAATACACAATCAAGAAAAATAAAGGAACACAATCTAATCATCAAACAAGCATGCACATCCTTGAAACGTTCACAAAATATCCAACCTTAATTTACAGTTACAGTTCAATTTTACAAGGTATGAGAATATTTATCTATTACAAGTGGCAACCATCCAACTAACTGTGGGTGTTTACCTTTCCACCCAACCATAGGCTCAGAGGCATTCATTCTTATTGCTCTGGCCACCCCCGTGCCAAGCCATGATATCACTAGGGAAATTTTTCAATTTCTCAGATATCCTTTCTTTGTCTCAGCCTCTGCGAGGTTTATCAGATACTCTCTTAGCATCAAACTCGCGGATTTATACTCAAGTCATGTTTTCTATAACTCTCAGAGATTATTTCTCTTGTTCTCTCTAGTAACCAAAAATGATTAATCTTTTAGTTCTTCTTCCGAGTTGGAGAGCCTCACACACTCCCTTATTTTTGAATGGTCTCCCTCTTGTCTGCCTTCATGGGTATTCTTGCATGCCTTTTCCCTCCCCCATAAGTTTCTGGACCTGTCCTGTTCCTTCCGTCATAATAAACTCAGGTCAGTCTGGGCCTGCAGGAAAATTGCACTTTGTGGTACTTCGGGCTGACAGTTTTATGTCTCCCCAACCAGACCCTCCATGCTTCCATTTATTGGGGCAGTTGGTTGTTCAACCACCAATCCTTTTCTCATTAATTGATTCCTCCTTGGGATCGGGATGAGGCTTATTATTTCAACAAAGAGAATTTGGGGTCATTTTGACATAATTAACCCTCTCTACATTTTCCTCACTCTTTCCTCTAGTGATATCATGGCCAATACTTCAAGGCTTCACCCCCATAATCAATTATTGGCAATCTAAACAACAATACATTTACATTGTTCACATGCCATAGCATGGTGATCATAATTAAAGATTAATTACAAGCTGGGGGAAACATGGTGTAGGGGTATTTGACTAGTCCTATATCTAGTCTTAAACAAATTTTTTGGGTAAAACAATCATATCTTCTTCAGTGAAGATCCAAATTCAGTAAAACCAATTGAATTAGAAATAAGATAGTCCATAGTCATTTGGTTACAAATTTAAGAATCATATATGAAATATTGGACACGTGGCATTTTTTTACAAGTTCACTCTCTAGAAAGGGAAAAAATCAACAAGTTTTGGGAATGTTACCATAACTTTCACTTAGAACATCAAATTTTGGTTAGACATGTGGCATTGCAGAGAATAAATATCAGAGTAATATAGGCTGAAATTTCAAATTCAGAAGGGCTAAAATTTCAAAGATACATTAGAAGGAAGGTCGGCTAGAAGGACATACTCCAAATTAGGGTTTCAAAGGTATGTTCACTTAAAACTATCATAACTTTTGATTGGGATGTCTGATTGAGTTGATTCAAAATCCATTGGAAAGAGAAAACACAAGAGATTGTATTGGAAAAAGGATAGTAAATATATTATATCATTACTACTAACATATTGTGTTTGGATTTGAGCGTTGTGGTTAGACCTCACTTGAGAATCAATGGCATTACCTCAATTTACAGGAGATGAATATAAAGATGCAATCAATCATATGGAATAGTTGAGGTTGGTAAAGGAATATAGTATGACTCCTTCAATAACAATAAATTATTTGTTTGGTGAAGCTTGGAAGTGGTGGATGAGTATTGATAAGGATAATAAATGGAACGTCACATGGGAAGAATTTGAAGAACTTTTCTCAAAAAAATGGGTCAAAGACTTAAAAATGGAGGATATGCATAAAATTCAAGTGGAATTAAAGGAATAAAAAAAATAGTTTCCAAATTTCATAAGGATAATGAAGAGCTAAGCAAATATATTATAAATAAAAATGATGAGCGCACCAAGATGCAATTCTTTAATGAATCACTCATTAAGGAGGTTATGAACTTAAAGAAAGAAAAGAGTAGCAAAGAAAAGTGGGAAAATGATGATTCAATGGAAAAATTGAAAAGGAAAGATGAAGAAATAAAAAGGTTATGTAAGCATAACCAATAACTTATTAATGATTTTAAGAAGGTGAAAAAGCAATTACAAGAGTCTAAATCAAATAGTAAAGATGAAAATACTACCACAAAATTTGAAGATGACACTATCAAAAAACTTGAAGAGGACATTTGCAACAAGGTTGAGGAATCCCTAAATACCGATGAAGTAAAATAAAAAATGCAATCTAGAATTAAGCAAGGATGTGCGAATTTGATAAATGGGGTCACATTGCAACTTCAAAAGGAGAAAGAAGATAATATTCAAGAAGGACACCAAAATATACTTGAAGATTTTGGAGTCCATTTAGAGGATGTACTTGCCAAATATGATGGTATTATCTCTAAGGCTATAGTAATCAAAGACCAAGAAAAGAGGATAGAGGATGCCATTGTCTTTGAAAAGAAGATAGATGAAATTGGTGTACAGAGTGAAGGAAAAATGTCAAATATGAAACCATATCGACAACCTCATTACCAAGAAATATTTCAAGGAAGACAAGAAGGTCGATATCAACATTATCAAGGAAGAATATGGAATACTTATCAATATTCATGGAACAAGGAATCAAATAATTGCTCTTCAATAAGATATCATTAGAGATCAATAACCACTACAATTTGGAGAAGTTACAACAAAAATACATGGAATCAAAGAAAAGAAAATCACACAACAACTAGCCATCAAGTATTAAGCCCCAAAATAGTTGATTTTGGGTGGATGGATCATCATGAATGGAACGAAGAAAGCAAGAACACACAAAAATCATATTACTTGGTTACATCACATGTAAATCCTTTAACTACAAAGATTTAAGGACAATTATTTTTGAAGGAGTGTGCTATGATATGACCCAAGGGGGGAATATATAGGGTTAAATGTATATGCAATGTGTAAATGTATATGTAATAGGGTTGGCATAATAAGAAAGGGGTCTCATGTGCATTGTGTGAAAAGGTATATATAAATATTAGGTACTCATTATTAGAGACATGTGAATTGTGATGTATGAATGCATTTGGATATTTGGAGGAGGTTCTCTTATTCCTTAAGGATTTATTATGTAACTTACCTCTTTTATCTATCTTGGAGTTATGCTCCATGCTCACATTGGTGTACATGATGTGTACTTATAGTTTCTTATGATATCTTAAGTATTTGGTACACAACACTTTCCATGAGTAGTTAACTAGAGGAAAAAGTCTACTTTTGGCCAAAGGTTGGAGTACCATATTTTGATCTAGATGTTATTCTCCAGTGCCTGAGCATGTCCTCCTAGAAATTCCTAGGATTCCTTGAGACTAAATAATCCCTTGGGATTATGACGTCATTTGAGTTTATTTGGCTTTGTCAAAAGTTTGAATTTGCAGTTGAGGAGGTTTGATTTTAGAGTAGAGAAGTGTAGACTATATTTTAGGGGCAAGTGGTTTGGGTTTAAATTCCATTTTCTTTAGTATAAAGTGGACAAATGAGTGTTCCAATATTGACATACATTCTAGCCATGGATAGTTTTTAGAGTTTTTTTTAAATGATGGTAGGTAGGATGCGAAGTTGATGCTAGGATTCTTCCTAGAAAAAGGCATATTTACCATCTCAAACCTCCCAAAAATTGTGTTCTTGAATGAGGCTTTTGTTCTGCCAAGCTACATACCATATGAGCGACCTAGGTCTCCATCCATGTGAATAAGCTCCATATCCGGAATATCATTTCCATACTTATACTTCCATAATACACTCCAGAGCTCACCTTTTACTTCTAACCACTGGCACCATATTTTTTCTCCTAGAAACCCATTGAGAATTCTAGGGTCTTGTAGTTCCATCCCACCCTTTTCTTTGGGAAAACAGAGGGTGTCCCAGGATACCAAGGCCCATTTCATGTTTTATTTTGTTCCTTTCCAAATAAAGTTTATTTGAATATATTTTATGGCTTGAAGAACATATTTAAGGAGAGTGAGACAACCCACAGTATTTAAAGTACGAAAGGTCCAGCTGGAAAGTTTTTTGCTTAGATTGGCGAGAATACCTTCCAAAGGGAAATTGCATATGGCAGAGTCGATGAGAGGGACACCTAAATATTTGGAAGGAAGTGATCTCCTTGAAAAACCCATAATGCAAGAGACATAGAATTGAACATCCAACAGAGTATTAAAGAAGAAGATTTGGGACTTGAGATGATTAACAAACATTCCAGAGGCATCCATAAAATCTTCTAAAATTATGCTAATGGCTCAGGATTCTTGAGTAGTAGGGACCCCCATTAACATGGTATCATACACAAACTAATTGTGAGAAACTAAACAATTTGAGTCATGCAAGATGAGTCCATGTAGGCGGCCTATGGGCACAACAGATTTGAGACTTTAGCCAAGATCCTCTACCATCAAAATAAAAATGAAGGGGGAAAGAGGGTCACCTTGGTAGATGCCACGAGAAGACTTAAAGGGAGGGGAAGGTGAGTCATTGATCAATATGGAAAAGAAGGTGGATGAGATGAGTGAGAGAATCTGGTTGGCCCAATCATGATGAAATCCAAAGGCTAGGAGGAGCAAGCCAATATACTGCCATTTGAGCTTGTTGAAGGATTTAGATAGGTCTAGTTTATTTAGTATCCCTAGGGATTTGGTTATCTTCAGAGAGTGTATCGCTTCATGTGAAAGGGAAATGCTATCCATAATTTTTCATCCCTCCACATATCTCAATTTCTTAGGACCAATAAGGATAGGCATGAGAGGCTTTATGTGAGAAGAGATGACTTTGGTGATGATTTTATAAATCACATTACAGAGGGAAATGGGGAGGAATTGAATTTCCATGGATTTGTCTTCTTTAGGAATAAGAGTGAGAAAGGTAGAATTCAGGGTAGTAAGGATAGTCGATATCCGTTGGGATTCCGAAACTAGTGCCCAAAACATCATTTTTAATAGTAGACCAACAATGATGGAGAAAATTAGAGGTAAAACCATCAAGCCTAGGGGCCTTGCTAGGGGGCATGCCCATGACAGTTGTTTCCACCTCCTCTAAGGATATAGGTTGAAGGAGACTAGAATTATGATTATCATAGACAAGATGAGGAATATGATAGGTTATGGATTGAATAGATATCAAGAAATTGGGTTGAGGCTCAGACAAAATAAAATTGAAAAATGAGACTAATTCATGCTCAATATCCTATTGAGAAGAAAGAGTGTTACCTTGAGAGTTTTTAAGATGAATGATATGATTGGAGTGTCATCTTTGGATCATGGATTGATGAAATAACTTTGTGTTGCGCTCTCCCTCTTTAAGCCATTGGATGCTATATTTCAATCATCAGAGGATCTCTTCCTATTGATAGCACTCATCCAACTGAGAGAAAATTTATTTCTCCTGATGAGACATGGATTCTGAACTCCCCAAGGAAATGATTTGTTGTTGAATGTATACCATACGTGCTTCCAAATCCTTCTTCACTTGAAAAATGTCTCCAAAAACCATCTTATTCTATGAGTGTAAGTGTTGCTTTAGATTTTTAAGTCTTTGTTGGAAGCGAGTGCATAGAAGTGTTCCTTCATACATTGTATCTTCTTGCCATCATTGATGGATGTTGGCTTGAAAGTCTATATGAGAAATCCAAAACTTTTCGAAATGAAAAGGTTTCTTGAGGGAGGAGCTCATTGCTTATAGTGAGAGGAAAATAGGCTAGTGATCTGACCCCACTGAAGGAAGAATATTGGCTGCAATTCCTTATCTCGAGAACATAAGAGATTCCAAAATTAGGAAGTATTCAAATCAATAGGCTACTTGATGAGACCCACCCCATATATTATTGCAAGTGTGTAGTCCATTTGAGGTTTCTATATCTATTAGTTGCTAATCTTGGATGAAGGAATTAAAGACATCACTATCTGGGTTGAGGTTATGGATCCCTCCTCGTTTCTCCCCAAGAGAGAAGATGAAGTTGAAATATCCTCCAAGGATCCAGTGATGGTTTCCTATGGCATTCACCACATTTTTTAGACTTTGCAAAAAGGTTGATTTCTCCACCATTAGTTGATTCCATATATATTGGTGAAAAAGCCAGTTTCTTCCAAAGAAATACATCTAAATTGAGATGAAAGGCTTATTTATGTGGCAAAGAATTTATATAATAGTATGGTGTCTAGATTCAAGAGGAGGGATAGACCTCCAACTATACCCCTTGTATCAATTTCCATGTAATGACCATTTCTCCATATTTTCTTGAATATGGTTTTTGCATTTTCACCATGGCATTTTGTTTTTTGCAACATTAGAATATCTAGAGATTCAATACATACTTTATTTTGTAAAAGCCTTAGTTTGCTATTACCACTGAGACCATGAATATTCCATGGGATGATATTCATTTAGAAGAGTTATTAGGAAGAGAAGAGTGATATGATTAATGATCATTGCATTTTGCAGGGTTAACCAGAAATGTCCCCAATTTCTTACAGTGGATTGTAGATTGGTTTTCCCTTCCTCGCATTTATCATCCTCCAGGGTTTTTTATTTTGTATCTTTAACTTGTTGTTGAGAACTCCTAGAGCGTGGATGGAGCTTGAGGGGTGACCAATAGAAGGGGGATATTTTATCTTAGTGAGGGCATGGTGCACTTACCATCTTTGATCATCCGGGATGGAGCTTAGGTCTCACCTTTGACATGCCTCTATTATGCACTAGAGATCAATGCCTTCCAGATCCATATCATTAGTTTCTATCTCATTTCCATCCTAGGAATTAGCCTGATAGAAGAGTAGGCATAGGAATCCTGAAGTTGAGGGCCTTATTTGAATTCCTAAAACTTTTAGTATTTCATCGGGCGGTGGAAAGAGGGTTGAATCCTCTGAGACCTTATTGAAAAAATTGGAGCCAATATTTGAAGGGTTGTCATTGATTATAACTGAACCTTCTTAGATTCTGACAACTACTCACATGCTTGAGTCTTGATTTTTAATTTTGTTTAAAGATGTGTGCGATGTAGAGGAATCAGAGCACACTTGAATCCTATATTTGCCACTTGACGACTAACAAGATGCAACCAAAATGATCACAACAAGAGGACATAAAGTGCCTGTGGTGGCATAAGCATTTAACGACACCTTGGGTTGTACACAGTCACAGACACAAAAGAAATAATCCCTTAGTAGATTTCACTATTACTTACGGAAGCTGAGCGTTAATCTGGATTCTGCTCCAGGAGAGAGAATGCTCGGATGAGCTCTGGTATTGCATTTCGAGAACAAAAGGAAACTAAGTAATCTGTCAATTAATATGAGTGGAAACCACACTTTAAAGGGGCACAGGGACTCTGTCTGACCAACTGGATTTCCATACCTGAGAAAAATAATCCACACCCACCCTTACAGCAGCTCACAATGGAGGTGTATCTACATCCATAGGCTCATTGGCCATTATAAAATGGTCTGACCCTCATTACACACAAACTTTATGAACAACGCGTCCTCTAGGAAGGCGTAAGTAAGAAGGAACCCGACAACGACCAACATGGAAAAAGGTGGCATTGTCTATGACTCAATTAGTATTAACTCCAGACCAAATTCTCCAATTAGTTCCAATAATCAAGTGTTACCCAAACCACCTTTGAAAATGATGCAGTTTGAACTGGCTGCCTTCCTCGAGTACTAACCCATAACAACTGATTGCAGCTTGGATCTAGAGGAATTACATTTTGTTAACCACACCAACAATCTTAACAACATTACCCTAGAATAAAAACCGTCACAATCTTATTACAGTAACTCCGCAAATGACTTATCAATCTCCTTATAACTTGTATGCTACCAACACCATAAAACGTCAATAATATTCCACAACAACATCACATTTGATAGTCTCATAACCTTGCAATAACTATCTATCACCTTACTTCATACATTATCAAATGTTACATATGCCAAAAGCATTAGTATAAATCATTTATTCCATAATCGACAATGCATTTAAAATTTGCACGAAAACTTAGTCGCTTTAATATTAATAATCCCATTAATGTTATTAATCCATAATCGAAAATCAATAAAGATAACCTCTGCATACATTAACCTTCCATAACTATAAGGCATTTGAATTAGCTGTTAACATTTATCTTTCAACATATTCCAATTACATTTCGTTTCATTAATAAATCCATCACATTCACAATTCATTCTAGTATCGACATAAGTGCAACAACAATGCTTCTACCTATTTCCATGCCAATTTATATCACTAATAGTATGGAATTTTTATTGTATTTCCATCAATTAATCATCCTTCATTTAATGTACCCCAGCATCATAACTAGCATTTACAATTCCAGGCTACACCCACCAGATTAACTTGCGATTAAATAAGAATAATGTACAATCTAATGAAATCATTTACATGTAACTAAAAGATAGCCATTTTATAACAATTCAGATAATGGAACAGTTAAATGAAATATCATTACCATTAGATACATTGCAATTAATTCATGAGTTATATACCTTTATGATCCTTAGAGATTGGGTTAGCTCAGGATAGTTTATTTAAAGGTGCCTCCAAACTAAGAGGGTCAGGACATGCAGCTAGAAGCCTTGAGCCATTCTGAGGAAGACAGAAAAACTAATAGAGAAATTAGGTTTATTTTTGCTCACGACTGTCAGTTACTTACCAGGAGACAGACATTCAAGGAAGGAGTCTTTGGGATTGATGCTAGGATCATGGCAAGCATGCAGTGCTACTGTGATAAATGCTAAGGCTGTGCCATAAAAACTCAATACCATCTAGAGGTGGCTACCCTAAATGAAAGGCGCTACCAGGGGAATTATCAGGTTTGTGTGTGCTGTGAGGTGTGTAAAGGAGTAATCCATGGTGGGAAACAAAGAATAAGCAGGGCTATATAAGCATACCTTCTTTAGTTGGCCACGATGGGGATGCTATTCTAAATCAAGAAGCTGAGATTGAGAGAAGTGGGACAGAGTTTTGAGCAAAGTAGGCCTTCCAACCTGAGGACGTTCCTTTCAATCCGGCCGATTAAAGTATTGGTCATCACGGGTGGTAAAGGATCCAGCTGCCAGGGTTATGCAAAGTGAGCGCCAAGGCTTTTGTGGCCGGTGAGAGTAAAAGCGGGGAGAGAAAAAATAAATTGAGGAGCTCAAAGGCCTTGAATCCATGAGAGTAACCTCGGCCGGCGGATTGCAAAGAGCGAGGAAACTGGAACAAAGAGGAATTATTTTGGAGTCTGAGGGCGTTCTCCCTCAAAATTTACCGATTTAGAAAATAAAAAGAAACAATGTGGTTAAGCCGAATGACATTTTGGGAGCATCCTCCCTCGATCGCGGGGAAAAACAACCAAACGTGAGGTGTATCCCTACACAGGACTACAGCCCACCCAACAATAAAACTCCACGGATCCACTAGGAAATGGCGCCGTCTGAGGGAGATACAAGTTCAGCGGGGGTTTCCAAAGTGAAACTGACCTCCTGTTTGGATCGCCATGAGAGCTGGAATTAAAGTAAGAGGAAAGCCCAGAGGAGGTTGGGTGGTCGATGCATGCGATCAGCGAAGTTAGAGTTTCTCCTTGCCCCCTCAGGAATGCATTTATACAATGAGGTAGCATGAACCCATTGAATTGGGAGTTTAAGGAATGAAAAGGGTTTTGCAGGAACTCTATGCAACCAGAGCTTAGTTTAAGTCATCTCAACGGATTTACTGGAGTTATACCTGGTGGTGCCGGAGAGTAATAAGCGGTAATCTTGATTAAAGTTAAAGGCTATTTTTTTATGCGGAAAGAAAAACCAGTGCCTTATAGAATAGCCTGTGTTCCCTTTTACCACTTTCGATAGGGAGGACGACCAGTCAAACCTTTCGGATGGAAAAATAAAGTGGATTTGCCTATCAATTATATACATAAAATGTTTCTACAATCTAAATTGAGATCCCATCGCCAGTCAAGATGCAAAATCCTATTCCCACTGGAAATTCGAGACCGCACCTTGGCCTTTTTAGCCCGCCGAGAGGCGTTTAGCGCTCGTCATTCGTCCAGATTCCCTTCTCATGCGTGCGTAGAGACCTCCGCCGGTACCCCCACTCTGACCAATGTAGAGTACCACCCTTTATAAACTTTGAGAGCATAAAGGGCCACAAATCGGAAAGGTATACCTATCTTCGAAATTTCGCCTCATGAGGCAGGCTACCACTCAATCTGGTAGAAGAAATCCCCAACTCCTCCGCAATGATCGATCCAAATACAGTCAGAACAACGTAACATTTCAATAGCCGTTCATCCATTCTTCCCTCATATTCCCCTTCTTTTACATAGGGGAATTTGAGACCTACGCACAATCCTTATTAATTTAGGGTTTTCAATGATCCTCACCAAAATTCTCTGCCCGGAATCCAAGTGTCCTCCATCCCGTTTCTCAAAATTATTTTTCTTTAAAAATTAAAGACTCATTTCCCTCACCCACCTAAGTTGAAATACAAGAATTACTCCTGGGTGTGCAGATCCCCATACGTAGCGCAATAACTTTCCCTTCAAAATGGAAAGTTGCTAAATTTGGATTCATTTTAGTAAGTCCATCAATTAAGTTCCTTTTTGCTTTTACCCTATCCCTACTTTTCCTTTATTATGTTTCCCTTTGTACGGTTCCTTTATTTCTATTGTTGCTTTATTTTGTTGTTTTAAAGTAAAAGATAAATCACGGCTAATTAATCTTTGGTATATTTTTTAAATTCATAACTTTTATTCTCTCACTCGTTATTTAATTTTTATTCCTTTTTACAAATTAAAACCCGCAGTTTAATTTATTTATCCTCTTCACTTTACCCCTAAATTTAAGAGACTTCCCGTTATGTATGCTTAGGAGGTTTTAGTTCATATGGCTCTTTATTTTTATGGTCTTCTGGGCAAATCAAAGGAAGGAATTTTATCTGGAGTGTTTTAAATTTAAGTTTAAGGTGGTGGAAACGACAATTAATTAGAGTCATTTTGGGAATTTAAGGCGTTAAGGTCATTAGGGTCATCTAGGTTTGTCTCATCATCATCATCAATCGGCGGTGCCAGCCAGGTGCCTCGATGCTCAGAGGGTGCCACTCGCCTCTTTTTGTTTCTTTTGTGATGTGCCCTTCAAGACGCAGTTTGTGCTTCAAGGGTGCCACTCGTCGAATTGACTGATTGGTGGACATCTATAGCCCCTGGAGTCAACACTCCGCCCGGGTGAACTTGTGGGGACTAAGGGCTCTAAGAATAAGGCCCCCCGCCTTATTGCTTATAGAATCATCGTGGTGACATCATGATCACCCTCACATGTCGATGGATCCTCTCGAGACTAGGTAATGTCGTTAACCCATATAGTTAGAACCGCAGTAGAGTGCTAGTAGAGAATTTTGTGCGGGAACCTATCCACCCTCTTTCAGCCTCTGCCGGAAGTCGTGTGGCCTTTACCATATGTGAATTAAATTGACGGCTATCGTGTTGCATCATCAACCATCATATGAACGTATCGGCAATAGATCGATCAATGAATATCATGATTACAAAATAAATCAACTCAAATGCACCTCCCATTTCGATCCACAGAGGTAGTCCAAGGGAGTTCCACAGATACCTCTGCATCCTCCGGGTCAAAGGAAACCACGCACTCTCAGTAAAGTGAGTCAATAACACTGTTTATATCAAGAGTAAAACATCCGTATCTGTCTATCATAGCGCACATCATCATCAAGGTTGATGTTTGAAATCATCATAAAGTCGAGGATCACTTGAGCAAGTGTCCTCAAGAATAAAGTTTTCCTAAGTCGCACTTGGGAGTGGGATGTACCATTGGATTCTCTTCAATCAGCCGGAGGATCTACTTCCTATTGATGCTTCCATCTAAAGCTAGGAAAATTTCTTCCTCGGTAGGACATGGATTGAACTCCCCAAAGGAAATTATTTGTTGTTGGATGTATTACCCATCACATTGCTTCCAAATCCTTAACTAGCGAAAATGTCTCAAAACCATCTTATTCTGGGTGTAGGAGTATTTTGCTTTGGATTTTGGGAGTCTTTGGTGGGCTGATACATAAATTCCTTCATACATTGTATCTTGCCATCATTGTTGATGGATGTTGAAACTGAGAGAGTCTATATAGAAATCAAGAGCTTTTGAGTAAAAGGTTTCTTGAGGGAGGAGCTCATTGCTTATAGTGAGAGGAAAATAGGCCACTGATCTGACCCCACTGAAGGAAGAATATTGGCTGCAATTCCTTATCTCGAGAACATAAGAGATTCCAAAATTAGGAAGTATTCAAATAGAACATAAGAGATTCCAAAATTAGGAAGTATTCAAATCAATAGGCTACTTGATGAGACCCACCCCATATATTATTGCAAGTGTGTAGTCCATTTGAGGTTTCTATATCTATTAGTTGCTAATCTTGGATGAAGGAATTAAAGACATCACTATCTGGGTTGAGGTTATGGATCCCTCCTCGTTTCTCCCCAAGAGAGAAGATGAAGTTGAAATATCCTCCAAGGATCCAGTGATGGTTTCCTATGGCATTCACCACATTTTTTAGACTTTGCAAAAAGGTTGATTTCTCCACCATTAGTTGATTCCATATATATTGGTGAAAAAGCCAGTTTCTTCCAAAGAAATACATCTAAATTGAGATGAAAGGCTTATTTATGTGGCAAAGAATTTATATAATAGTATGGTGTCTAGATTCAAGAGGAGGGATAGACCTCCAACTATACCCCTTGTATCAATTTCCATGTAATGACCATTTCTCCATATTTTCTTGAATATGGTTTTTGCATTTTCACCATGGCATTTTGTTTTCTGCAACATTAGAATATCTAGAGATTCAATACATACATTATTTTGTAAAAGCCTTAGTTTGCTATTACCACTGAGACCATGAATATTCCATGAGATGATATTCATTGAAAAAGTTGGGGAAGAGAAGGCTGATATGATTCTGTGATCATTGCATTTTGCCTGGAATTAACCAAAATGTCCCCAATTTCTTGCAGTAGTTGTAGATTGGTTTTCCTTCCTCTGCATTTGTCATCCTTAGGGTTTTTATTTTGTATCTTTAACTTGTTGTTGAGAACTCCTAGAGCGTGGATGGAGCTTGAGGGGTGACCAATAGAAGGGGGATATTTTATCTTAGTGAGGGCATGGTGCACTTACCATCTTTGATCATCCAGGATGGAGCTTAGGTCTCACCTTTGACATGCCTCTATTATGCACTAGAGATCAATGCCTTCCAGATCCATATCATTAGTTTCTATCTCATTTCCATCCTAGGAATTAGCCTCAATGGAAATAGTATGAGGATACAAAGAGATTGAGGGGCCTTCGACTGAATTCTAAACTTTGTGTTCATCAGGGGTGGAAAGAGGATTTGAATGCTCCTGAGACATCGAAAAAATTGGGCCAACTCATTGAAGGGTTGTCATTGATTGTAACGAACCTTCTTCGTTACGACAACTACTCTGTAACAGGTGCAATTTTTTTGTTTTTGTTTAAGGTGTGTGCCCGCGTGTGAAGAGGATACCGACACACTTGAATCTATGTTGCCACCTGACGATTAACAAGACACAACCACGATGATCACAACAAGAGGACATAAGGTGCACAACAGGTAACCGCAAGCATTTAACGACACACTGGGTTATGCACAGTACGAACACAAAAGAAATAATCCATAGTAGATTTTACTATTTCTGCACAGGAAAGCAGGGCGTTTAATCTTAGTTCTCTGCTCCAGAGAGAGAGAATGTCAGATAGGCTCCTGGCCGACTGCTCAGGCAAAAACTAGTAATCTCTGTCAGGTGTGTCGCAAGAGTGGAAACCCTGCCTTTAAAGGGCCTGAGACTCTTGATACGACACTGGATTTCCTTACACAGAAAAAATAATCACACACCCACCCTTACACGCTCGGCTACGTGGAGGTGTCTACATCCCGCCCGACAAACTGACCAAGCCATAAAATGATTACGACCTCGTACACACAAACTTTATGAACAACACGTCCTCTAGGAAGGCGTAGGTAAGAAGGACTCCGAAAACAACCAAACATGGCAAAAGGGGGCATTATCTACGACTCAATTAGTATTAACTCCAGACCAAATTCTCCAATTAGTTCCAATAATCAAGTGTTACCCCTACTACCTTTGAAAATAGTGTAAATTCAATTTATTTCTATTCCTCAAGTACTAACCCATAACAACAGATTGCGCTTAGTTCGAAGGAATTACATTTTGTTAACCACACCAACAATCTTAACAACATTACCGTGGACTAAAAACCCGTCACAATCTTATTACAGTAACTCTGCAAATGACTTATCAATCTCCTTATAACTTGTATGCTACCAACACCATAAAACGTCAATAATATTCCACAACAACATCACATTTGATATTCTCATAACCTTGCAATAACTATTTATCACCTTACTTCATGCATTATCCAAATATTTACCTTAACAATACCCAAAAACGTTAATCACATAATCATTATTCCATAATCGACAATGCATTTAAAAATTTGCACACAAAAAAAAACTTACTCGCTTTAATATTAATAATCCCCTTAATGTTATTATTCCATAATCGAAAAGGAAATAAAAATAACCTCCGCATACATTAACCTTCCATAACTATAAGGCATTTGAATTAGCGCTACATTCCATTATCTTTCAACATATTCAATTACATTTTCGTTTCATTAACAAATCATCACATTACAATTCATTACCGTATCGACATAAATTACAACAACAATGCTTCTACCTATTTCCATGCCAATTTATATCACTAATAACTGTAAAATTTTTAGTGACATTTCCAATAAATTGACGTCATCCTTTCATTTAATGTTACCCCAACGCTGTCCTTAACTAGCATTACAATTCAGGCTTCACCACCAATTAACTTGCGATTAAATAAATAATATTACAATCTAATAATCATTGCAAGTACATAACAACTAAAAAAATAACCATTTATAACAATTGAATAATAGTTAAATAAATGTCATTACCATTGAATACATTGCAATTAACTAGCAGTTATATACCTTTATGATCATGAGGGTCATGGAGTTAGCTCAAGATAATTTATTTAAGGTGCCTCCAAACTAAGAAGGGTCGGACATGCACGCTAGGCAGCCCTTGAGCATTACGGAAAGGCACGAGAAAACAACCAAGAAAGGGAAATTAGGTTTATTTTTACTCTGACCTGTCAGAGTTACTTACCCAGGACGAACATTCCAAGGAAGGTGCTGGGATTGATGCTACCAGATACGCATGAGAACGCCACCAGTATGCAACAGTAAATGCTAGGAACTGTTGCCATAAAAATGTTACCATGCCGGTGGCTACCCTAAGCCAAAGGCGCTACCAGGAATTTATCTTGAGTTTGTGTGCAACAGGGTGTGTCCGGGGTAATCACAGTGGGCTCGAAATAAACGCAGGCTATAACAACGCATACCTTTACTGGTGTACACACGATGAGGATGCTATTCTAAATCCAAAACTGAATTGAAAGTAGGTTCGAAGTTTTAAAACAAAAAAATAAAAACCTTCCAACACAGAACACGTTCCTTTCAATCCCGAAGGCAGTCCGAGTATTGGTCATCCTGGACGGTAAGGATCCGCTGCCACGAGGGTTATGGCGCAGGTGAACGCCAAGAGCTTTCGGCAACAGGGGTCGAGAAAATGAAAACGCAGAGAGAAAAAATAAATTCAGAGCTCAAGAGCGCGAATCCGCGAGTAACCTCCAGCATGTTAAACCCCAGGATTGCAAAAAAAAAAAAAACCAGAACAGAACAAAGAGAAATTGTTTGCAGTGCAAGGGCATTCTCCTCAAATTTGCCAGGAATTTAGAAAAATAAAAGAAAGCAATGTGGTTAAGCGAATGACATTTGGGGAGCATCCTCCCTCAATCGCCAGAAAAAAAAACAACCAAACGACAGGAATTATTATCCCTACACAAGGACTACAACCCCACCCAACAATAAACTCCACCAGATCACTAGGAAATATAGCGCAAATGCAGAGAACCCAAGTTCAACAGGGGTTTCAAGAATCACAGCTTCAGCCTCCTGTTTGGATCCGCCATCAAGGCACAAATTAAAGTAAGGAAAAACGCAGAGGTTAAGGTGATCGTCTGTACGATCAACAGGGATTAGAAGTTTCTCCCTTGCCCCTCCAAGGAATCGTGCTACAATAAAGGCTGTGTGAACCCATTAATTGAGGTTTAAGGAATAAAAAAAAAGGGTTTAAGGAACTCTATGCACAACCAAACTTGATTTAAGTCATCTCACTGGTTCTGCCGATTGCTACCTAGGCCAAATTTTCAGAAGTAATAAAGCGGTAATGCAGATAAGAAGTTAAAGGCTATTTTTTTTTGTGCAGGGAAAGAAAAACCAGGTCTGCCCTTACAAGATAGCCACAACATTCCCTTTTACCACTAAATGAGGAGGACAACCAGTCAAACCAACACCTAGGATAGGAAAAATAAAGTGGTTGCTATCAATATATACATAAAATACATTTACCGTCTAAATTCAGATCCCATCATAAGTCAAGATGCAATCTATTCCACTAATTAGAGACACACCTTGGCCTTTTCGCCCACTTCGAAGACGTTTCGCGCTCCGTGCCGCGTCCCGTTCCTTCTCGCCGACCGTAGAGACCTCA
>SNQJ01S0101556.1:17392-44472 GCA_010110895.2 Picea sitchensis
TTAAATTTTTTTTTTTTTGAAAAAACTTTAAATCAAACCATATAGATATAACTTGAACCAAGTATAATAATAATTGTTTACTATGTTTAATTATATCGTGAAAATAAATGTATGTCTATCTTAATGAAGTAATTACTTATGCTTTAGACCTTTTACTTTTCTCTTTTAGAAATTTACTTCAAAGTACTTTGTAGAGAGATAACTTGAATCGATTATATAACTATTCATTATCTTTTGGTAGTTGGATTAGATTTAAATAATTATTGAGTATTGTTTAAATTAATTCATTAAAAAATCATTTTTTATATTAGCACATTTCATATTATTTAATATCTAAAATACTACTTGAATAAGGAATTTTATAATTTTTTTTTTTTTTAACTTAAAGTTTGAACTTAATGGTAGTTCCATGTTTCTTAGGCACATATGTTTTCATTTTTAATGAGGAGGTCTCCAACAATAGCAACTATGTTCTCATTGCACTTGGCATGTTTTCACTCTAGTTCTCATTGCACTTGGCATGTTTTCACTCTAGTTGCTTATGAATAATTTCACAATTTGAAATTCAACATAATACCATAGTTTCCTTCCAAAGTTTTGTCAATTGTCTCAAAATAAATAAGCTACATAATAACAATTAACCTAAGTATAAAGATGTTTGTGAAAAAAATGGTTTCCTCCAAAGTGCCTCCAAATTTGGTTCATTATTCAACGTAGAAGTTACAGTATATAACATTAAAATTATAGAGAGAATTTGAATGAAATCCTAACTTCAAAGCAAATCCATTGCCTCATCTATTTTTGTGGAGTCATTTTAGAATGCCTTTCTTAGTCTTAGCCAATTCTCCTTGTTTGTTTAGTGCTTGTAGTTACACTTGTAGTAGTCTTTTTTCCTCTTAAAGAAAAGAGAAACTGAAATATTTGATGAAACAATCAATTATCTATATTATTCTCATTTTTGGATTAATACAATATTTTGGGATTAATATAATGGAATGTAGATGATGTATAACACTTAAAATAATCCCTTCAATTTAGATGTTGTGGTTGGGGATATGCAACCCGCCAAAGTCACCTAAGACTTGCACCGAGCCCTAATTGTATAAATACTTTGCCTATGTAATTTTGATTTTTGATATTGATTATAAGTGGAGTTGTTATAGACCAAGTTAAAAGTGCACATGCACAAACAAAAGATAAAAGAGATGGGACAAAAGACTTACCTCTTTTTCATATTTGACCTTATCTACCTCCGTAATATGAAAAAGACATGTTGCACAAGAAAACCCAATGAAAATTATAACAATTTTCCATTTTCTAATCCAAAAACATATAGATATCTAAGAATTTGGCCCTCTCAATGCAATATTAACATCCACAAGTATGAATCCAGACATCATGTTTCTAAAGGCCTCTCCTAATTTTCAATTGAAATGAAAACAAATACAATAATTCCAACCTCTCTAAGGCTTCAAAAGGCCATGACTTTATATATATGTTTTATTAATAAAATTCAATGTTAACATCAAAATAAATCTTAACAATATATTCCAAAACAATGGACAAATTTAACTACGAAGTTCACATGAAAATGATTTTTTCATTATGTTAAATTCCTTTATACGATTAATATATATTTTTGATGCATTTAAAAAAATTATTTTACTTTATTTCCTCCACACTATTAAAATTAGAGTAGTCGAAACGTTCTACCTTTTGGTTGTTTTCCAACAATTGTTTCCGTTTGATTTCGCCTGAAATCCGCTGATGAATGGTTGGATTTGAATATTTGAGTGACTAAGTTTCTACAATGGGAGTGCGCCAGGGGTTTTACAACATGTTGAATCCATTTATACATTCAAAAATACATTTTAAACAACAAAAAATAGAGATTTTGTACATACTTAAATCGTCAGATTCCGACCAAAAACACCAAAAGGTAGAATGTTTAGACAACTCGATTAAAAACTATCATGATGTAACGTCTTACAACCAAACACGATTTTAACCTTCTAAAAAAACAAAATACCTCAACCTCCACATTCCTTTTATCTTTAGTGGTTAGTTACAAAGGAAATTTATTAAGAATGCCAAAGTGGTATTTCAATGGGAATTAGGTATTGAACGATTAGAAACTTCAAGGAATAAGCGATGTGTGTGTGTGTGTGTGTGTCAATTGAGTTTAGCTCGAGTGGTTGGGAGGGATGAGTTTTAACCTTCCCACCATGACAAGGTTTCCCTATAGGGTTGAAACTTGTTGGCACACTTTAGTATCTTTTCTCTTGAATTCCATAGTGGATTGGGGTTGTTAGTAGGTTAAATGTTATCTAATGTTGTTACTATTTTATTTGTATTAACAACCCTAAGGATGGAAATTTATATGGTTAAGATTCAAGAAACCTCTAGGAAGAGGTGGAATTTTCTGAGTTGCATTAATTTCCATGGTGTGGAAGATTTCTACATGGTATTAGAGATTTTATGGCTGAGATCACTCTATATGTAAGATGGAGTTGGTATTTCAAATATGGTGCACATGGTAGAGGTTCTTAACCTTGTTAAGGTTGTCGAGCATAAAACCCTCATTTACTTGAGAAAAACATTTGGACCCTTGGAAGGATTAATTCTTCTTCATATTGTAAATTTTTTAGGATATGGATATGGTATCTTGATTGTCCTCTAACACTATGTGTATTGTTTGATGGTATGTGTAAACTGGAGGTTTGAGACATATGACATATGGCAGGTCAATATTCAACAAGTTTCAAGAACAAGAGGGAGGCATGAGTGTGGAGCTTGGTGATGATGTTGCTTATCCTATGAGAGGAGTGGCTCCATTTCCTTTCAGGCATCTTTATGTGATGTTCTTGAGTTGGGTGATGTTTTATTTACTCCTAGTTTGTAGAGGAATATTCTTTCAATTTCTTGTATGAAAAAATATATAGTGGAGAGTTGCATTTGAAGGATAGAAATGCACTACCAATGACTTAGTCTAGCTATTCCAAGGACTTTGGCCAAAGGTGTATGAGAGGGTGGCCTTTATAGGTTACTTGTTGATCCAATGGCACTTGTACATTACAATGAAAAGATGGAAGATCCTTCTTTTGAGGAGGCACATGCATAATGAAATTTCATGGATATAGGATTAGAACCTATTGTGGAATAAACAAATGAATGAAGGATTGTGGTTGATGGGAGTAATGAGAAATAAAATTAGTGTTTATTTCTAAAAAATTCTCACAAAAAGAGGGATTTGATTATGATGAGATATTTGCATTGGTTTCTATATACATTTCCATCCATACCATTCTTGTGTGGTGTATTTGTTATATTATTTGCATCGTTAAGTCCATGTGTTGTATGTTGTACTAGGCACATTGGGGGGTTTGGGTGTGGAGCCCCAGGAAAAAAAAATAGGTTGTGTCTTTTTTTTTTTTGGTTGTTGGCCAATGTTGTTTTTGCCCATTATAATACTATTCAGGATATTGAATCTAATTCGAGTTAACGTATTAAGGTTTGGATGATGTAGAATCATATATATTGTATTGTAAATTGTGAATTTAATACATGAGAGTTAGAGGTGAAACTCTAAAAAAATGTTGGTTTTCCCGATTAGTGGTTTTCAGGGTAAATTTATGAGTACTATGTGTGAATGCTATTATTTTTTTCTTTTCTATTTTATAAAGAATCTATGTGTGCATTGCTATAGTATAAAGGTTTAAAACTTACCTTTGGTATCATAGTAGTTGTTGGCTTCAAGGGGAAGCCTTTGTTTCTAAGGGTTCCATTTTATTGGTTCTATGATGAATTTGGTTCCAGTGGGAGCTATGCAGTGGCGATTCTTGTGGCGAAAGAGAATGACAAGTAGTTCTAAAATATGGATCAAGAAATTTAATGGGAGAAACTTTGAGCTATGAATCTCAAGATGGGAGGATCTTTTGGTAAACAAAAAATAATGGAACGTTGTGGATCTTAGTATTGCACCTCCAAGTATGTTGATGGAAGACTGGATGACCTTGGATAGGAAGAAAAAGAGAACAATATGGTTGGCTATTTCAGATCTAGTGTTATTCAATGTATTTGGAGAAGCTACAACCAAGGAATTATATAATAATGTAGGGTATTTGTATCTGTTTAATTCGCTGGTAAACAATTTTTTTCTTCGGAAAACGTTGTACCTCCTAAGGATGAATGATGGATACTTAGTGATAGAGAATATAAATGTCTTTAATACTATGGAAAGTCAGTTGTTTTTTATTGATTCTAAAATCTATGATGAAGATAAGTTCATTGGTTTACTTTGTTCTTTTCCATATTCATGGGATAGCCTGGTTGTAGCTATTGGGAGTAATGCAACCACATTAAATTTTGATGATGCGGTTTTATCCTTGGTATTAGAAGAAATGAGGAGGAAAAATATGGATGTTCAGAGCTTGGGTGCCTTATCTATAAGAGGACATTCCCTAGATAGAGATAAAAATAAGTCCTCGAGTGGGAGATCTAAATCTAGAGGTAGATCTAAATCTCTTGGAAAATCCTTAAGGAAATGTGGTAAAGTTGGGAATTACAAGAAGGATTGTAGATATAAAGGTTTTGATAAAGGGAAGGGATGTAATGATGTTCTTTCCATATAAGGAAAGATCTCTTTAGATGAAGGAGGGAATATGTACTTGTCTTCTTCAAGCACTCATGCAGATCATGATGTATACCTGATTGATTCAAGTGTTTATTTTCATATGACACCCCATAGGGAGTGGTTTTGTGAATATGAAAGGTATTATGAAGGGGAAATTTTCCTAAGGGATGAATTGACAACAAAAATCATGGGAAGGAGAAAATTCAAATTATTGCTCAAGGATGGAAGGATTATAACACTCCTTGGGGTGTTGCACATTCCAAAGATGGATAAAAACTTGATATCTATAAGTAAGATGGGTGATGAAGATGTATATACTATGTTTGAAGTGGAAATCTACAAAAATTTTCAAGGAGCAATGGTTTTGATGAGGGAAATTCGAAATGGAACTCTATACAAGTTGCTGGGAAGAACTATCACTAGTGGGTGTAACACCTATGTTGTTCATGAGGGTGGAAATGAATAAGAAAAAATCCCTAATGTCTCTAGATAAAAGATAATGTTCTGGCATTGTTGGCACAGGGGCAGACCTAGGGTTCAACGCTACAACAACGACCAACAAATCCCTAACTACCGGCCCTTTCAGCAACACCTACGAAGCAGATGAACTCTCACCCCAGGTAGAGGCAAGGGTGGTTGCAAGACTCAGGTGTATGCAACCTTAGCTGGGACACAAATATGTGATTATAATACTTAATAGAGCACATAGCACTGTCAGTTCATAATTATTTAACCAATATCTACTTCGTAGATACAACAGAGCATCACAACATTCACCCAGATCTAATGTAGTTAAGAACTTAGCATAAGTAAATGGATTAGATCTAGTAGATTCAAGCACTAAACACATTCACCTATGTCATATCTAGCATCCAGATTTATCATAAGCACAAAGAACAAACAGATCTATCTATTCATATCAAATCACTTAGCAAGTAAAGAAAGACATAAACACATAAGAAAATCACACAGAGAAGAATAAAACATTATTTAAGTGGTTCACCCCCACCCTGGGGCTATGTCCACCAACTCTTCTTCTTTATTATCTTCAATCAGTCATCTACATGCACAGAGCCACAAAAACCCTACTTTGCATAGGACAGGAGATCTTCACGCACCTCGCCAGATCCTCCTTCCTCGAGCTAGATCTAGCACAAAGCCTTTCACGGTCTGTTACAACCACTTTCACTTAGCTCTGCAAGTTTCTCACATTATGCATAGAGAATCTACAAAACATACTTGCACTTATCTTATCGGCCTCTTACTTATGTCATCTAGCTACTTATTTATACTTTTCAAAATAGGCCTAATCATGGGTAAACCCATGGGTTGACATCCCATACCCTTTACATAATACCATAACCCAAAAAGGACCCAAGAAGGGGTCAAGATCCCACGATCTCCGCTTTGTCTTGTGCTCCATCTTTGACAGGCTATCAAAGTCCCAAAATAGGTCAAACTTAACCAAGGATCTCCCAAAAATTGGTCAAGGGCCAACAAGCCCCCAACACTCTCCTGTCACTTGTCCAAAGTCACTCTGATTTGACTAGTTCTGCTTCAAACGCCTCGAGCTTGGTTTGAGCTGCTTCGATTTTCCTCTTTGCTACGACCTTCTATTCAGAGAACTCTTGGATGACTACCTCGTTGATAGGTCCCTCTAGACGATGTTCAGCTTTAGAGACAACCTTCTCTAGCTCTACTCCTTGGCCTTGTACCTCTATAAACAATTGATAAGCCTTTTCTTGTACAAGTTGGAGTTTCTGATTTACCTCCATAACTTTGCTCTGGATAGTGTGGATGTATTGCTGAGTGGTCCATTGCTCTTGGGACCGCTTCATTCTTTCCACAACTGACAGGGGCTTCAACTGTGCCTGTATCTTTTCGGCTTGTAGCTGTGCATTTTATTCATCAAACTTTTCTTGGAGAGAAATCTTTTCCTCTTCTGTAGCACTGCATTTCTCTACGAGTACGCCTTGTACTTGCATCAAATCCTCGGTGGATTTTTCTGTTTCCTCTTGTGCTCGTCAAAGGCAAGCTTCGACTGTATCAGCTAGGCGGTGGAGTTGAGCTGGCTCATCTCCCAATTCTGGTTCTCCGGACGTAGTGAAGACTGTGTGGATGGATTGTATGGCCTTCTATACCCCTGAGAGTTCAATTGCAATTCAATCATACATATCCCCTTTATTTGCTTCTTGTTTCGCTGTTATTTCTAGCGAAACATCTTGTAGGGCTACTATGAGGAAGTCGAAGTCATCAAAGGTGAGGATAGTTTGCATCTTGGTCATGGTGGCCTTCGATTTATTTTGGGAGGAAGGTTTCAGAGGCGAACCTTTCCTCTTTTTTAGGGGATCAACCTTGTCTCCTTGCTTCTGTTCAATTTCTTTGTCATTCAACTCTTCACCGTCACCTCCTTGGTCTGGTGATATGGAGGCAGTCTTCACGGATGTGCTATCTATTTCTTGGGCTTCTTCAGTCTTCTTTGTTTTGGTAGGTCCATGTGTATACTGCGCAGTTTCTGGGATGTTGATGTCAGATATCTCCACAAGGTTTGCTGGAATAAGGAGGTCCATCGACCAGTCCTTAGTGATCTTCTCCAAGTCCTCCTCCGTCAGCTTGTAGTAGGATTGAATTTGTTGCTTGTGTTCATCGGCGCGTGCTGTGATGTAAATAAAATGTTAATCTGTGTTGAACTTCATCAAAGGTTGGAACCAATGTAGAGTGTTTGGAGTCATGCGAGGCTCGGACTGGATGGCTATCTTCAACTGGTTGTAGTAGGTATGAAAACAATCATTTGACTGCCACTGTTTATTCATATCATTTGAATACCACAACGTACTGAACTTCACAGCTAGTGGTTCAAAAGGATCGATGTTTGGGAAGGTTGTACCTTCCGGCATATCCTAGGAAATAAAATCTATAGGGATCAAGAGCCATATGAAATGAAATTAATATCCTTTATCCTGTGCTTCTCTGCAATCGAGCTCCAACTGGTTCACCAGGTACTTTTCCCAGTTCATCTGAAGGCCTTCCGTGCACTTCCCTGCGAGGTCGACTACAAAAGCGGTGACTTGGGTAGGTTAGTTATTTCTTACTAACTCCCCTTCAATCAGATGACAGGCGAGGCACACTGCAACACTCTGGATAGAAGCTACCTTGTAGCCTCGTGTTCCCTTCTCGACATCATCGTAAGTGTCCTTGATCTTCTGTGCTAGAGCACGATCCATGGCTTTTCCGGGGTAAAACTCTTGTGGATCAGGTCCTTGCATATTCAACCCTATGATCTGATTGATCAACATTGGATCAACTGTTATATCGTGGTTTAGCCACAAATAACCACCATGGTAGAAAGACAACAACAACTTGACACATGCATTCACCTCCTGGTGTCTTCCAAAGTGGGGAATCTTCATGACATTCAATAGGGTCAACTATGTGAGGTCCATAGTCCACTGTTGAGGGATGATCTTCGAATTTTTCCCTTTAGTTCTAGTTAGGTATTTATGTGGGGTGATCATGTTATAGACTTTGCGATCTCCGAGGTTGAAGTCACTAAACTTCAACACTACAATCTTATCTTGGTCTGCTCGACCTGCGTGGATCCCCTTCGGGAGGTACGCAGTGACCAAGGCGTACTCAAAATATCTCGGTACATTGTCTCAATTTACTGCGTTTCTCAGAGGTGGTATGTAGGTGGGTAATATAGTCGGGATCAATTTGGCATTCACTAGACCATCTTTGTGCTTGGTTCACTTTTCATCTGATGGCCGGGATGGTCCGTCTCCGTGAGCAGTTGACAGAGAGGCTTGTAGTCCTCTCGTGGATGATTCTTGTACACCTGTAGACATCGGCATGACTCTTTCAGTCATCAGGTCAATGAGAACTTCTTCAATATATTTCTCTGTAGTGCTCAATTAATCCGACATACACACTCAGGGTTGGAAATATTCAGGTTCAGAGGGTAACTTAGACACTGCAATAGGATAGAGGGAAATAGCAGAATAATCACTGTGTAAAATCAACAAGTCAACGAGGTCAAATTCACGTTTATCAAAAGTGTTCTTGGTGCATGGCGTGATGGGATAAATAGGTAACTCGGAAACGGGTCGTTTGCAATGGGTATGAAGCCTTCATTAACTCTGTTCACTTCATTATGGCGTGGTCCAACGTTCTAGTGGTGAGCCATAAATTCCTTTCTGCCCATTCGGAGGTTCGGTCAAATAGTTATAATGTCTCCAATGACTATATTGCTTCGTCGTGGCGAAGTACCATGCGACATTGTTCTGATATCTCGACGAAGCTCCAATTTTGAAAATTTTCCTTCTGTGAGGTTCCTTCTGTATCTTTCTGCAACTTTTCGATCTTAGCCCTCTTCTTACTTAGTTTTATATCCTTCTTTCTAGTGAGCTTCATCTTGGTATTCCTTTTCCCATTCTGATTTTTATCTTCTCTTGACATGGTGACTTCGCGCTGTTGAGCTTCTTTCTTGAGATTCGAGGGTGATACTTCTTCTTTATCTGGAATAGGTACTTCAATCTTCTGCGGGTCCTCTAGTGTTCTTGCAACTTCGACATCTATGTTGTTGTTGTTAAATAGATTCAATCTGTTCTCTTGTTCTTCAATCAAGTGTGTGATCCTTCTAGTTATAAAATCCTTTAACTCTTGCTTTTTTTGTTCTAAAACTTCTTCTTCTTCTTTCCTTCTGACCTGATCTCTTTCAATCCAAGGTTTTCCAAGAAACATGGTAAATGGGGTCTTGTCCTCAATAAATTTAATGATCTCAAAATCTTCCACTGTCAAAGTTCCATTGACAATCATAGGTAGCTTGGTAAGTCTTCCACATAGGGTTATCAATTTTACTCTGAATAATCCCATTCCTCCCAGTGAAGGAATCATAGCAGGATTTCCTAAAATTTCCCAAGTTATTTCTTTCATAATATTTACCTGTGTTTCCTCATCCAGAACACAGTCAATGTCGAAGTCTCCCATTCTTGCTTCAATGCATTCTTTCTCTTTGAAGAACTCTGATAATTTGACATGTCGGTGGTCATTCAGGGTTTCTTTCATATGTAGCGATGCTTTTTCTGATTCTTTCTGGGGTTTTTCCATAAGCTTAGTTTCTAGATCTCCCTAGGGTTTTCTTGTCTCATGCTCATTTCTTCAAGCTTAGCAATCATTTTAGGGCAATCCAATACTTCATTGTCCATATATTTGCAACAAAGACAACTAGGTCTTCTTCCAGGGAATTCCTTAGTAAGATGTCCCAGTTTTTTACAACTGTAACAGAGGTTAAATCCTCTCTTTATTTTAAATGATCCCCAACCTTTCCTGTATTACGAATTAGGACCATAGTGGTTGACTTGCAACAAATTCTTTCTAGGATCCTGCATCCATTTGTTAGTCCAAACATTCTTTCTATGCTTAGGTATAACATATCTTTCAATATGCTTGTTAGATCTACTCATATCAAACCTTCTTTCATCTATCAATACCCTAGGCTTCAAACTAGGTCAAACTCTATCAAACATACCTAGATCCATACTGTTGAAACAAAAAATTCCACTTATCTTACTTCTACAGAGTACAAATATTTTAGATTCAAAAATTTTCAGTATTCTTACCTTTATCAGAGCACAAATCTTGCAAATCTTACCTCTTTTAATAAAAAAATCTCACTTTTACCATTCTCAGAGAAAAAATCTTTCAGATCTTACTTCTTTTCTTCAGAACAGACTTCTCTCTTTAGCACAGATCTTGTCAAACTAAGTAGAGTGTTGCGCACTAGAGAAACATATCTATGCATAGAGATTTCACATTTTCAGGATGAATATTTTCGCAAATATTCTTCTTTCTTAGTTCCTAGCAATCACAGTTTCAGGTCCCAGCAACGGAACCATTTTTTGGCACAGGGGCAGACCCAGGGTTCAATGCTACAACAACGCACCAACAAATCCCTAACTACCATCCCTTTCGACAACACCTATGAAGCATATGAAGTCTCACCCGAGGTAGAGGCAGGGGTGGTTGCAGGATGCAGGTGTCTTCAACCTTAGCCGGGACACATATCTATGATTATAATACTTAATATAGCACATAGCACCGCAAGTTCATCATTATTTAACCAATATCTACTTCGCAGATACAACAGAGCATCACAACATTCACCTAGATCTAATGTAGTTGTGAACTTAGCATAAGTAAATGGATCAGATCTAGTAGATTCAATCACTAAGCACATTCACCTATGTCAGATCTAGCATCCAGAGTTATCATAAGAACAAAGCATAAACAGATCTATCTATTCATATCAAAGAACTTAGCAAGTAAAGAAATATATAAACACATAAGAACATTACACAAATCATAATAACACAGTATTTACGTGGTTCACCCCCACCCTGGGGCTACGTCCACCAACTCTTCTATGTCCACAAAAACCCTACTCCACATAGGACAAGAGATATGCGTGCACCTCGCCAGATCCTCCATCCCCGAGCTAGGTCTAGAACAAAGCCTTTCATAGTATGTTACAATCACTTGCACTTAGCTCTGCAAGTTTCTCACAATATGCACAGAGCATCTACAAAACATACTTGCACTTAGCACTTAGCTTATTGGCCTCTTAATTATGTCACCTAGCTACTTATTTATACTTTACAAAATAGGCCTAATCATGGGTAAACCCATGGGACGACATCTCATACCCTTTACATCATCCCATAACCCAAAAAGGACACAAAAAGGGGTCAAGATCCTGCGATCTCCGCTTCATCATGTGCTTCGTCTTCAACAGGCTATCAAAGTCCCAAAATAGGTCAAACTTGACCAAGTATCTCTCAAAACTTGGTCAAGGGCCAACATGCATCAAAGAATGGGACATATCAGAGAGAAGGCATTTCAAACATTGCATGGGAAAGGAATGGTTGAAGGTGTGTCTAATTTCACACTAGATTTTGATTTCTATGAACATTTCATATATGGTAAACAAAATCGAGTAATATTCTCAGCTAGTGCTACAAGAGCAAAGGGAATCTTAGAGTTAGTACAAAATGACATGTTTGGACATGCGCTTGTTCCTTCATTAGGTAAATATGTGTACTATGTTTCATTCATAGATCATTTCTTGAAGAACACATGGATTTGTTTTATCCACATTAAATTTGAGGTCTTTGGAAAATTTAAAGATCTTAAGGCTCTTGAAGAGAATCAAGCATAGATGAAAATAAACGTGTTGAAGAAATATAATGATGGAGAGTTATGTGGAAATGAATTCAAGGAAGTAGCCACATTCCACTAAGAGTACAATGTTTCTTATTGTATTGCCACAGTTCTACCAAGAAAAAAATTAATTTGATAAGCCAAATACATTGGAGAACACTATAAGAAAGGCCAATTTCTATTATGATTAGTATAGGCATAAGCAAGAGCCTTATAATGATTGATAAAGGAATGATTTTTTGTGAACCTAAACTTGGACCCATGTCTCAAATTGCATAAAGAACAAATTGGTTTATACCTTTTTAATTGTTCAACAATTTTCTCTTTCTCCTTTTTGTTGGCTCTGTAGAATTCCATGGACACATTTCTTACAAATTCCAAAATAAGAGCATCACACATATCATGACCAACTTCTTCCATGGTCGATTCAATTACAACTTATTCTCAACTTAAGTTTTGCAGAGACATGAACCCATTACTAATTGGTGAATGTATCTATAAAAAATAAACAGATACCTCATACATCCATGACTCTGAATGAACAAATTCATTTGAAACAATACGAGCAATACGACTCCAGGATTTATTTGTTACACCAAAATAAATTACAGGGTATGAATTGATTACTAAGATACAAAATAGGTAGATATTCTCAGATATGATTACAGGTGCTAACTTGTTTGGTCTTTCATTTCTCTGGGGTGTTTTATAATAAACCATAAAATACATAGAACGATCAACAATTTTCATGGAAAATTTATGTCAAAACCAACAAGTCACTGAAGTCAAATTCCATTACGGGAAATAAAAGAATAGTGAAATTTTGGAAATAGTAATTACAAGTTAGTGAGCTTTACGTCTCCTCCAATTTGTGTGTCAGTTAGTTATTCAGTCTCTCATTCTGCAACTACAATTTATTTAGTTTACATTTATGTTTATGTAAACTTAGTCTTTGTTAGTTGGAAAGAAGGAGCCTCAATTAATGAAGTTGATATTTATCTTTCTCAAGTCTAGTTAAGTAGGTAACTACCAGTCGAATTTATTTATGTCTTAAATGGTAAGTTGGTTTTACTTCTGTAAGAAGTCTCATTCATAGTCTATATAAGTTTGAGTTTGTAAGAATTCAAGATGCATATGTAGAGAGGTAGAGAGAACAGAGTCGTGAAGAAGAAAATCAACAACAACTCTAGATTCGAAGAAGTCTTAGAGCATAAGATTTTTGTCTGTAAAGTTAGTAGAGGTCGTTGGAGCTGAAGCTCGTCACAATTATCATATTTTTGTATTAGCATGCAACACCAAAGTTTAATATATGTCAAGTATTTTGATTGTTGTCATACTCACATGTATTTATGATCTTTACTCTATTTATGAGTTTATGTGCTAAGCATAGAACTATGTTGTTTCTACATCTATAAATCGTTCATTAAGTGTTTTATCACAACATGTAGTAAATCAAGTTGTTTTCCCACTGCGTGATAAGTCGTGAGAGTTTAGTGACAAAGTTTGCGGCGCGTAGTATTTTTTCACTACGTTGTGAAGAGTAAGTCTGGATGTTGTAGATCCAAGATCTGGTATCAAAGAAGGTTCTATTAGAGTAGGTTTAATTAGAAAAAGTTTTATCATAGCAACATCTTTTTTGAAAGGTGAAATATATCTTCTACTTCAAATCTGCAACCTCCCATTTTTACATGAAAGAATTATGAGTTATGGTCCTTGACCATGAAGGTGTTGTTCTAAGGTCAATATGTATGGGATATAGTCGAGAAGGGCTATGTGGAACTAGTATATCAGGAAACATACAATGCCCTCACACAAGCTGAGAAGGATGCCTTAAAATATTAAAGGAAGAAGGATGGAAAGGCAATGTTTTACATACATCAATCCATGCATGAAAGAATACTCCCAAGATTTGCATCATAAAAGTAAGCCAAGGAAGCATGGGCCATATTAAAAACCTCTTATCAAGGTATGGACAAATTCAAGACCTCAAAACTACAAATTGTTAGAAGATATTTTGAAACTCTGTCAATGAAAGATATAGATTCTGTAGATTCCTTTTATACCCATGTCATTGGCCTAATAAATCATAATAAGTATCATGGTAAAACCATATAAGAAATAAATCTTTTTGAGAAGGTACTTAAGAGTCTTCCTCCTAAATTTGATACCCTTGTTGTGGCTTTAGAAAAGAGCAAAGATTTGAATCAATTTAGCCTAGATGAACTGCAACATTCCCTCATTAATAATGAACATAGTTTGAATAGGTCATGTATGTCATTAGAGAATTCATTTTCCATGCAATCATCTATAAGCCATGGAAGAGGAGAGGGAAGAGCTAACTATAGAGGCAGAGGAAGAATTTTTTTCAGAGGTGGAGGCAGTAACAGTCCTAGAAACATTGGTGGAGGAGGTGAAAACCCAAATACCAATCAACCAAGTAGTCATAGAAATGAAAAATAAAATATCTAGTTCCATTACTATAAAAATTATGGAAAATATGCATATGAGTGCAGGAGGAGATAGTATAATCAGAAAAAAGAAGGACAATATCAATCAAACAATGCAAATAACCGAAACAATCCTATATTTATGGAACGCACTGAAGCAATGCCTATAGCTTCCCATTTGAATGCAATGTTGCTCAAGAAATTTCATGTGACATATGGTATTTAGATTCAGGCTATGGTAACCACATGACAGGAAACATAGAATTTGTTTCTAGTTTGTATAAGTCAGTCAAAACCAAAGTTACACTTGGAACACACATCCAAGTCACTGTCTTAGGGAAAGGAAGTATAAAAGTTTTAACTAATCAAGGAGAACTAAAAGTTATNTATCAAGGTATGGACAAATTCAAGACCTCAAAACTACAAATTGTTAGAAGATATTTTGAAACTCTGTCAATGAAAGATATAGATTCTGTAGATTCCTTTTATACCCATGTCATTGGCCTAATAAATCATAATAAGTATCATGGTAAAACCATATAAGAAATAAATCTTTTTGAGAAGGTACTTAAGAGTCTTCCTCCTAAATTTGATACCCTTGTTGTGGCTTTAGAAAAGAGCAAAGATTTGAATCAATTTAGCCTAGATGAACTGCAACATTCCCTCATTAATAATGAACATAGTTTGAATAGGTCATGTATGTCATTAGAGAATTCATTTTCCATGCAATCATCTATAAGCCATGGAAGAGGAGAGGGAAGAGCTAACTATAGAGGCAGAGGAAGAATTTTTTTCAGAGGTGGAGGCAGTAACAGTCCTAGAAACATTGGTGGAGGAGGTGAAAACCCAAATACCAATCAACCAAGTAGTCATAGAAATGAAAAATAAAATATCTAGTTCCATTACTATAAAAATTATGGAAAATATGCATATGAGTGCAGGAGGAGATAGTATAATCAGAAAAAAGAAGGACAATATCAATCAAACAATGCAAATAACCGAAACAATCCTATATTTATGGAACGCACTGAAGCAATGCCTATAGCTTCCCATTTGAATGCAATGTTGCTCAAGAAATTTCATGTGACATATGGTATTTAGATTCAGGCTATGGTAACCACATGACAGGAAACATAGAATTTGTTTCTAGTTTGTATAAGTCAGTCAAAACCAAAGTTACACTTGGAACACACATCCAAGTCACTGTCTTAGGGAAAGGAAGTATAAAAGTTTTAACTAATCAAGGAGAACTAAAAGTTATTTCTGATGTATATTATTTTTCTGGTCTGAAGCATAATATGATAAGAACAGGACAATTGTTACAAAAAGGATACATAATATATATGGAATATAATCACTGTGTGATTATGGACAAATATCCAAGAAACCAACTTATTGCAAGAATATAAATGAAAAGTAAAAAAATGTTCCCATTGACATTGAAGCCATCTAAGAATAAAAATATAGCACAAGATGTTGGTAAAGAAAAAGATACGCAGTTATACACTGCATTTACAATAGAAAGTGCACATAGTTCTAATAAAGAAAATAGTGCGCATAGTACTAAGAAAGGAGAAAGTGGCACAAAAAATGCAAGCAACATTCCAATTTGAAGTACAGGATGATTCCTAGATATGGAACTTCAGATTTGTACATTTGAATTTTGGAGTTCTAAAGCTGCTACACACAAAAGATATGGTGAAAGGTTTACCATTGATTGAAAAACTAGAAAGGATTTGTGAAGTTTGTATTTTTGGAAAACAACATACAAAATCATTTCCAGTTGGCAAGTCTTGCAGAGAAAAAGATCCACTAAAAATAGTACATTCAAACATGTATGGTCCAATGTAAACACCATATATATGAGGAAATACATATTTTCTGACATTCGTTGATGATTTCTCAAGAAAAACATGGATTTATTTTCTAAACCACAAAATATGATGCATTGGGTTGTTTTTAGCAGTTCAAATCACTTATGGAGAAGCAGAGTGGTTATTACATCAAGTGTCTAAGAACTGATAGAGGAGGAGCATATTTTTCAAGATAATTTCATAAATTTTGTAAAGTTCATGGAATCTACAAGAAATTTATCGCGCGGTATACACCACAACATAATGGTGTCGCAGAAAGAAAGAACAAAACCATCATGGAAATGGTGTGCAGTATGTTGGCAACCAAACATTTGTCAAATGAGTATTGGGCTGAGGTAGTAGCAACTATAGTATACATCTTGAATAGATGTCCGACAAAAAGTGTGAAGAATAAAGTTCCTCGAGAAGCCTGGACAGGTATGAAGCATAATGTGGTGCACTCAAAAGTTATTGACTGTGTTGCATACACACATGTTTCAGACGAGATGAGAAAGAAACTGGAAAAAAAGGACATAAATGTATATTTGTTGGGTATTTTGAAGAAAAAAAAGGATACAAATTGTATGACCCCGTCGCAAGGAAATTCATAATCATTCGTGATGTTCAATTCATGGAGAATGAAGCATGGGATGGAAGCATTGCAAAGACAGTCAAAATTATTTATGCAATGGAGAATAATGACACAGAAGAAGAGGTGCTTCAAACACCATGCACAAGTCAGTGTGCAGTTCCTTCAACTGTGGTGGAAATCACATTGTAGAATAATCCAGTGAGATCAATAGGTGTGCAGTCTACACCTAAAGCACAAAAAACTTGGTCAAGTAGTCCAAGTAGTTTCACATATCTAGATACAACATTAGTGATTTTATTACCAAGGAAGAAAAGAAGTATGTGTGACATCTATAATGAGGACACAACAAATTCATTTTCTATTTTTGCTCTGTTTTCACAAATAGATTATCCATTAACTTTTGAAGAATCCATCAAAGATGATGTATGGGCACAAGCCATGGATGAAGAAATCGTATGCATAGAGAACAATTAGACATGGAAGTTGGTATATGTACCCAAGGACAAGGATGTGATAAGTGTCAAGTGGATTGATAAGACCAAGCAAGATGCAGATGGAAATGTGTAGAAGCACAAGGTAAGGTTAGTTGCAAGAGGTTGTAAACAACAACCTAGAATTGATTTCAATGAAACTTTTGAACCAATTTATAAATAACCTTCTCTACCTTCATTAATAATTTAAACTATATAAATCCAACATCTTTGAAAAAAAACATTTATTATAAATGGATTATAGAATTTATAAATAGCCTTCTCTACCTTCATTAATAGTTTAAACTATATAAATCCAACATCTTTGAAATAAAGAATTTATTATAAATTTAGAAAAGTAAATATAAATATAATCCGTAATATTTTTTCGTTTAAACTCTAATTTATTAATAGAAAATTAAAAAAATATCTTTGAATTAAATAACATATATCTCTGTATGTATAATATTGATTGTTTTTGCTATGTAGTAGATATTGTTTATCTTTAAATCTAATTTTTTTTTGGAGAACTTTAAATCAAACCATGTAGATATAACTTGAACCAAGTATAATAATAATTATTTACCATGTTTAAGTTCATAGTGAAAATAAATGTATGTCCATATTAATGAAATAATTACTTATGTTTTTAGACATTTTTTTACTTTTCTCTTTTAGAAATTTACTTCAAACTTTGTAGAGAGGCAACTTGAATGAATTATATAACTATTCATTAGTAATTGGATTAGATTTAAATAATTATTAAGTATTGTTTAAATTAATTCATTACAAAATTATTTTCTATATTAGCATATTTCACATTATTTAACACTTAAAATACTACTTATTAAGGAATTTTATAAAGTTTTTTTTTTTTTTTTAACCCAAAGTTTGAACTTAATGGTAGCTCCATGTTTCTTAGGCACATATGTTTTTATTTTTAGTGGGGAGGTCTCCAACAATAACAACTATGTTCTCATTGCTACTTGGCATGTTTTCACTCTAGTTGCTTATGAATAATTTCACAAGTTGAAATTCAACATAATATCATAGTTTCCATGCAAAGTTTTTTCAATTGTCCCAAAATAAATAAGCTACATAATAACAATTAACCTAAGTATAAAGATGTTTGTGAAAAAAATGGTTTCCTTCAAAGTGCCTCCAAATTTGGTTCATTATTAAAGGTAGAAGTTATAGTATATAAAATTAAAATTATAGAGAGAATTTGAATGAAATCCCAACTTCAAAGAAAATCCATTGTCTCATCTATTTTCGTGGAGTCATTTTAGAATGCTTTTCTTAGTCTGAGACAATTCTCCTTGTTTGTTTAGGTTTGTAGTTACACTTGTAGTAGTCATTTTTCCTCTTAAAGAAAAGAGAAACTCAAATATTTGATGAAACAATCAATTATCTATTTTATTTTGACAAGATGATCATGGGGCAAGCATGCCCTTACTAATTTTTGAATTAATACAATATTTTGGGATTAATACAATGGAATGTAGATGACGTATAACACCTAAAAGAATCCCTTCAATTTAGATGTTGTGGTTGGGGATATGCAACCCACCAAAGTCACCTAAGACTTACACCGAGCCGTAGTTTTATAAATAAGTTGCCTATAATTTTTTTATTTTTGATATTGATTATAAGTGGAGTTGTTATAGACCACAAAATATAAAAGAGATGGGACAAAAGACTTACCTCTTTTTCATATTTGACCTTGTCTACCTCCGTAATATGAGAAATACATGTTGCACAAGCAAACCCAATGAAAATTATAACAATTTTCCATTTTCTAACCAAAAACATATACATATCTAAGAATTTGGACCTCTCAATGCAATATTAACATGCACAAGTATGAATCCAGACATCATGTTTCTAAAGGCCTCTCCTAATTTTCAATTGAAATGAAAACAAATACAATAATTCAAATCTCTCTAAGGCTTCAAAAGGCCATGACTTTAAATATATGTTTTATTAATAAAATTCAATGTTAACATTAAAATAAATATTAACAATATATTCCAAAACAATGGACAAATTTAACTATGAAGTTCACATGAAAAGGATTTTTTCATTATGTTAAATCCATTTATATAATTAATATATATTTTTGATGCATTTAAAAAAATTAATATTTACTTTATTTCCTCCACATTATTGAAATTAGAGTAGTTTACATGTTCTACCTTTAGGTTGTTTTCCAACAATTGTTTTCTTTTGATTTCACCTGAAATTCGATGACTAATGGTTGGATCTAAATATTTGAGTGACTAAGTTTCTATGATGGGAGTGCCCCAGGGGTTTTACAGCATGTCGAATCCATTTATGCATTCAAAAATACAATTTAAACAACAAAAAATAGAGATTTTGTCCAGGTTTAAATCGTCGGATTCCGACCAAAAACACCAAAAGGTAGAACGTTTAGCCAATTCCATTACAATTTGTCATGATGTAACCTCTTACAACCAAACACAATTTTAACCTTCTAAAAAAACAAAATACCTCAACCTCCACATTCCTTTTATCTTTAGAGGTTCGTTACAAAGGAAATTTGTTAAGAATGCCAAAGTGGTATTCCAATGTGAATTATGTATTGAACAATTAGAAACTTCAAGGAATAAGTGATGTGTGTGTGTGTGTGTGTGTGTGTGAATTGAGTTTAGCTCGAGTGGTTGGGAGGAATGAGTTTTAACCTTCCCACCCGGGTTCAATTCCCACAAGTGAGATGTTGAGCTCACTATGAGCATTGTTGTAATGACTTTGAGCCCCAATTGTTGATGTACTTGTTCCCTAAAGAATTTGTTTTATGCATGACAAGGTTTCCCTATAGGGTTGAAACTTGTTGGCACACTTTAGTATATTTTCTCTTGAATTCCATAGTTGATTGGGGTTGTTAATAGGTTAAATGTTATCTAATGTTGCTATTATTTTATTTGTATTAACAACCCTAAGGATGGAAATTCATATGGTTAAGATTCAAGAAACCTCTAGTAAGAGGTGAAATTTTTTGAGTTGCATTAATTTCCATGGTGTGGAATATTTCAACATGGTATCAAAGATTTTATAGCTGAGATCACTCTAGATGTAAGATGGAGTTGGTATTTCAAATATGGTGCATATGGGAGAGGTTCTTAACCTTGTTAAGGTTGTCGAGCATAAAACCCTCAGTTACTTGAGAAAAAAACTTGGACCCTTGGAAGGATTAATTCTTCTTCATATTGTAGATTTTTCAGGATATGGATATGGTATCTTGCTTGTCCTCTAACACTATGTGTATTGTTTGATGGTATGTGGAAAGTGGAGGTTTGAGACATATGACATATGGCATGTCATTATTCAACAAGTTTCAAGAACAAGAGGGAGGCATGAGTGTGGAGCTTGGTGATGATGCTACTTATCNGTCCTCTAACACTATGTGTATTGTTTGATGGTATGTGGAAAGTGGAGGTTTGAGACATATGACATATGGCATGTCATTATTCAACAAGTTTCAAGAACAAGAGGGAGGCATGAGTGTGGAGCTTGGTGATGATGCTACTTATCTTATGAGAGGAGTGGCTCCATTTCCTTCCAGGTGCCTTTATGTGATGTTCTTGAGTTGGGTGATGTTTTATTTAATCCTAGTTTGTAGAGAAATATTCTTTCAATTTATTATATAAAAAAATATATAGTGGAGAGTTGCATTTGAAGGATAGAAATGCACTATCAATGAGTTAGTATATCTAGTCCAAGGACTTTGGACAAAGGCGTATGAGAGGGTGGCCTTTATAGGTTACTTGTTGATCCAATGGCACTTGTACATTACAATGAAAAGATGGAAGATCCTTCTTTTGAGGAGGCACATGCATAATGAAATTTCATGGATATAGGATTAGAACCTATTGTGGAATAAAAAAATGAATCAAGGATTGTCGTTGATGGGAGTAATGAGAAATAAAATTAGTGTTTATTGCTAAAAAATTCTCACAAAAGAGGGATTTGATTATGATTAGATATTTGCATTGGTTTCTATATACATTTCCATCCATACCATTCTTGTGTGGTGTATTTGTTATATTATTTGCATGGTTAGGTCCATGTGTTGTATGTTGTGTTGGGCACGTTGGGGGGTTTGGGTTTGGGTCTGGAGCCCCAGGAATACAATTCAAGTTATTGAATCTAATTTGAGTTAATGTATTAAGGTTTGGATGATGTAGAATCATATATATTGTATTGTAAATTGTGAATTTAATACATGAGAGTTAGAGTTGAAACTCTAAAAATTTGTTGGTTTTCCCGATTAGGGGTTTTCAGGGTAAATTTATGAGTACTATGTGTGAATGCTATTATTTTTTTCTTTTCTATTTTATAAAGAATCTATGTGTGCATTGCTAAGTATAAAGGTTTAAAAATTACATTTGGTATCATAGTAGTTATTGGCTTCAAGGGGAAGCCTTTGTTTCTAAGGGTTCCATTATATTGGTTCTATGATAAATTTGGTTCGAGTGGGAGCTATGTAGTGGTGATTCTTGCGGCGAAAGAAAATGACAAGTCATTCTAAAATATGGATTGAGAAATTTAATGGGAGAAAATTTGAGCTATGAATCTCAATATGGGAGGATCTTTTGGTAAACAAAGAATAATGGATTGTTGTGGATCCTAGTATTGCACCTCCAAGTATGTTGATGGAAGACTGGATGACGTTGGATAGGAAGAAAAAGAGAACAATCTGGTTGTGTATTTAAGATATAGTGTTATTCAATGTCTTGGGAGAATCTACAACCAAGGAATTATAGAATAAGGTAGGGTATATGTATCTGTTTAATTCCCTGGTAAACAATTTTTTTCTTCGGAAAACATTGTACCTGCTGAGGATGAATGATGAACACTCAATGATAGAGAATATAAATGCCTTTAATACTATGGAAGGTCAGTTGTTGTCTATTGATATTAAAATCTATGATGAATATAAGTGCATTAGTTTACTTTGTTCTTTTTCATATTCATGGGATATCCTGGTTGAAGCTATTGGGAGTAATGCAACCACACTAAATTTTGATGATGTGGTTTCATCTTTGGTATTAGAAGAAATGAGGAGGGAAAATATGTATGTTTAGAACTTGGGTGCCTTATCTATAAGAGGACATTCCCTGAATAGAGATAAAAATAAGTCCTCGACTGGGAGATCTAAATCTAGAGGTAGATCTAAATCTCTTGGAAAATCCTTAAGGAAATGTGGTAAAGTTGGGAATTACAAGAAGGATTGTAGATATAAAGGTTTTGATAAAGGGAAGGGATCTAATGATGTTCTTTCCATAGAAGGGAAAAACTCTTTAGAACAAGGAGGGGATATGTAGTTGTCTTCTTCAAGCACTCATACAGATCATGATGTAGGCCTGATTGATTCAAGTGTTTCTTTTCATATGACACCCCATAGGGAGTGGTTTTGTGAATATGAAAAGTATAATGGAGGGGACATTTTCATAAGGGATGACTTGACAACCAAAATCATGGGATGAGGAAAATTCAAGTTCTTGCTCAAGGATGGAAGGATTATAACACTCCTTGGGGTGTTGCACATTCCAGAGATGGATAAAAACTTGATATCTATAAGTAAGATGGGTGATGAAGGTGTATATACTATGTTTGAAATGGAAAGCTAAAAATAGGTTCAAGGAGCAATGGTGTTGATGAGGGTATTTCGAAATGGAACTCTATACAAGTTGTTGGGAATAAATATCACTAGTGGGTGTAAAAACTATGTTGTTCATGAGGGTGGAAATGAATAAGACAAAATCCATAATCTCTCTAGATAAAAGATAATGTTCTGGCATCAAATAATGGGACATATAAGAGAGAATGGATTTCGAAAATTGCATGGGAAAGGAATGGTTGAAGGTGTTTCTAATTGCATTCTAGTTTTTTATTTCTATGAACATTGCATACATGGTAAACAAAATCGAGTAAGATTCTCATCTAGTGATACAAGAGAAAATGAAATATTAGAGTTAGTACACAATGACATGTTTGGAAATGTGTTTTTTCCTTCATTGTGTAAATATGTGTACTATGTTTCATTCATAGATCATTTCTCGAGGAACACATGGATTTATTTTATCCACATTAAATTTGAGGTCTTTGGTAAATTTAAAGAGCTTAAGGCTCTTGCAGAGAATCAAGCATAGAATAAAATAAAGGTGTTGAATAAATATAATGATGGAGATTTATGTGGAAATGAATTCAAGGAAGTAACCACATTCCACTAAGACTACAATGTTTCTTATTGTATTGCCATAGTCCTACCAAGACAAAATTTAATTTGATAAGCCAAATACATTGGAGCACACTATATGGAAGGCCAATTTCTATTATGATTAGTATAGGCATAAGAAAGAGCCTTATAAGGATCGGAAAATGAATGATTTTCCATGAACCTAAACTTGGACCCATCTCTCAAATTGCATAAAGAACAAATTGGTTTATACCTTTTTAATTGTTCAAATTTTTTCTCTTTCTCCTTTTCGTTGGCTCTGTAGAATTCCATGGACACATTTCTTACAAATTCCAAAATAAGAGCATCGCACAGATCATGACCAACTTCTTCCATGGTCGATTCAATTACAACTTATTCTCAACTTAAGTCCTGCAGAGACATGAGCTCATTACTAATTGGTGAACGTATCTATAAAAAATAAATAGATACCTAATACATCCATGACTCTAGATGAACAAATTCATTTGAAACAATACGAACAATATGGCTCCAGAATTTATTCGTTACACCAAAATAAATTACAGGATATGAATAGATTACTAAGATACAAAATAGGTAGATATTCTCAGATATGATTACATGTGTGTAAGGCTTGTCCAAACAGAGCCTTAAAAACATAAATTTAAAACATACAAATGTTATCCTAAATTCTTTACAATTTATTATTCAACATATATCCATTCATTATTCAACATATAACCATTCATTATTCAACATATAACCCTGTTCAACAGAATTAAAATTTATGAGAAACATGATAATAAACCACATATTCAACATAGTTGTTATGAATAATATATAAGTAATGAACATGAACAACATAAAAATAATGAACACAACATAATAATGAAAATACCTCAAACTGATGATGTTCTCCAACTCTGTCCCCAAGCTGAAGCTCTACCCAAAACTGACTAACCTCCCAGCTAGCTAGGAACAACCTATATGACTCCCTAGCTTTAGGATTCCTTATGGTCTCCTAGCCCCTGAGCCCAAAATTCCCAGCAATAGGTGCCCCCTATGAAATTCCTTAAGTAATATCCTCAAGCAAGCTGCTAGTAAATCCAGAAAATACATATCCAGTCTAAAACTCCCTCTGTTCACCTTCTCATTTTCCCATATGAAAATCTTACCCAAAAACCAAACAAGACCCCTTCCCGAGGGTTCCCCTTTTGCCTTATCCTCCCTTCCCCATTATTCGTCGCCTTATCCCCCCATTAAGTCTCAACCACCTTATCCCTCCATTAAGTCTCAACCGCCTCAAACCCTTTTTCATTAATGGGTGTATCTACCGGTACACTAAGTCTCAAAAATGAAAATTATTAATTTGTTAAACCAATATTCCTTAAACAAATATTTAATCATGAAAATTAATTAATTAATGAATTAAACTAATATACATTTAACAAATATTTAATCAGGGCAATTAATTAATTAATTAATTAAACTAATATACATTAAACAAATATTTAATTATGAAAATTAATTAATTAATTAGGGTTGTTACATACACCCACCCTTCAGGAAACTTTGTCCCAAAGTTAAAGTATTTTATGATACAAGGGAAATGACACATGGTTCACACATTCATATCCAATAAACAACATTATCAGTAAGTAAGCCAAGAAAACTCATACATACTAGTGTACATGTGCAATAAATGCATGTGTAGCTAGTACATACAAGTCTCGTGCATGTACTAATAACAGTAACTATCACCTCTATAGTAATTTATGTATGCATCCAATCCAATCAACAAGACTATTCAATTTATAAAAGATAATAAACCAATCAATTGTTTGTGAAATCCTTCAATTACCATAATCTAGCTCAACAATGTTTATTTAGACAATTGTAGTTTAGTTAAGTAATTATGACTATACATATATACACATTTTCTTTTTAGAAGGAAAAACAATAAATTCCGCCATAAGACAAATCTCCATACACTCTCAACTATTTCTATTCACCCTTCCTCCCTAACTTACTTCCCTCTTCCATTCCTATCCTTCCTCTGGTGGACTATCTTGGAGCGTCAACTATATTGACCTAACTCCAAATAGAACCCGTAAGTGGAAGTGTCACTATCTTGACCAAGCTTCCCTAGCAGGAAACTTTGATCCGGATTTTATGAGCAGAATGAAATGAATATAGATTATTAACAGGTGCTTAACACAAAATAATAGAGATACAATAAAACTAGTTTTCTATTCAATAACGGAATAAGCTGAAACTGTAAAATGCAGCGGAAACAAGCTTGCTGGAATGGTGGTGGCTTATCTTTGAGAAGAGATGTGACGGCAGTGTGCATTCGCAAGAAGAAAGTTACAATGAGGCTTTGAAGGCCTTTTTACAATAAGAAAGAATGACAAAAACCCTAGACATCAAAAAACCTAACCCTAGGAGATGAAACGCCAAAAGTCATGTGGGCCCCGTTTGGGTAAGCTAGTACATCAACTTCTCGGGGTCGTAACTTTTGCATACGATATCCGTTTTAGGCATGTGATAGCCCGTTGGAAAGGTATCACCGAGGAGATTAATTTTTGGGGATCAATCATGCCTTTGGATATTATTGAGGAGATCGATACCGAAAAACATTCATTTAGGCCCTCAAAATGGCCCAGGAAGTAAAAACTGCTAAAAATAGTAAATTGCCAAAAATGTCAGAAAACTATTTTGAGCCAGTTGGAAAAGGTGGGTGGCCACCGATATCCATCTAGATCAATCCTCCCTCCTTAGGAAGCAATGGTCTCCATTGTGTTGAGGTCCCCCATTATATGAGGAAATTTCTGCTGAATTTGGCCCCGGGTGAGCCACTTGCCTTGGTGCAGGAGCTGCCCTGCTTTGACGACTTGATAAAGATGGATCCTTTGCTGTCAAGTTCCCTTGAAATCTATGTCCACAATATGATCATTGGATGCCTGTTGTATGCAGTCGGGGTTGAGCTCTGTTGGTGTCAACTGTTCTGCTACTTCTGAGGTGTCCAATAATGGTGGGAAATAAGGGCGAAGGAGATCCACATTGAACACTGGGTGCAGGCCAAGGAAAGGAGGAAAGTTGAGCTCAAAAGCATTATCCCCCATGGCCTTCATGATAGTGTACGGTCCATAACGAAGTGGGTGAAGCTTTTGATGGGGTCCTGTAAGGCGTTCTTTCTGCAAGTGCAACCAAACTTTGTCGCCCACCTGAAACTTATGCGGCACCCAATGTTGATCATGGCATTGTTTGTACTTGTCATTGGACTTCTATAGGATATCCTGAACCTGTTGGCAAATGTGCTGGATCCACTCAATGAACTGGGTGGCTTTGTCAACTTCAGTTGGAGTAGGATATGAGTCAGTCAAGGTGACCGCAAGGGGAAGTGCAACATCTATGGGACCCAATGGTTGGAATCCTAACCCCACTTGAAAGGGGTTGTGGTCGGTTGAGCTATGTAAGGATCAGTTGTAGCTATGTTGGACATAAGGAAGGCTCTCATCCCATGTGTGAGGGTGCTTTGAATTATACATGCGAAGGATATGCACAATCATCCGATTTACGACCTCGGTTTGGCCATCTGTCTAGGGGTGGAAGGTCGTGGATTTGGTGAGCTTGGTGTCCAACAGTGA
>SNQJ01S0101557.1:0-13724 GCA_010110895.2 Picea sitchensis
ATATAATTTTGTATAAAATTGACAAAATAAAAAAAGATAATGAATATATAGATAATTAACATGGGACGATATTCATTTGATCCGCCATCAATGTGACCATATTTCCTACAATGTTTTGTAGTTGTTGCTATTAAAATTCTTACGGGATATTTGAGGCAACATTTTTTAAAAGGGCAATAACATCTACCATCACCCTTTTCACCCGCTTTACTTTTTTCCCCACCTCTAACAACACTCTGTGACATTCTTCTACACAAAAATATCCTTTTGGAACCGTCGTTGTTATAGCAAGATTGTCGCAACATCTTTAAATCGTCAAATATTTATATTCCAATTTTAGGTCATTATCGTCGCAATTGCGACGAACGTAACCTAAAAATATTTATTCTTTTTATTAATATTTTAGGTTATTTTCAATGGTCAATTTTAAGGTTAGGCAAGTCGTCTCTCTTGCAACGAACTTTGACCATAACAATTCAGTCAACCTAGAGTCGTCGAGATAATGACGAATACAGGATGGATTTAAAAAAATTAACTTTTTCTCTTGCATGTTGCAACGAAAGAGTACTTTCGTCGCAAATTTTTCAATATGTAGTAGTGAGCCGAAGGAGGAAAAACTTAAACACAAGGTCCTCTTTGATTCAAATTTCAAGGAAGCTGAAAGAAATCATAACAATACTATAATCAAACATTTATCATAATACAGTTACAACAATCCATGTGAATCAATCAAACATGAACTCTCTTAGTATCAGAGGCAAATAATATGGAGTAAGAAAGCTGACTTAGATTAACCAAGATGTCTAAAAAAAAATACATAACTAGAGAACCAGTTGTTCTCAATCAAAATATTACAATAGTAGGGAGCCTAGCTCAACCATTTGACCTTAACAAAATATCAAAACTGCCTATATATACTAAAATGATGCAACCACTAGCAATCTGATCAGATCACTGCCTTCAAAGCCTTCAGTCGGTGCCCGCTCTATTAGGTTATGTAGACCTCATTATTTCAGATGCGAACTAGGCATAGTTATGTGCTTTACAAGAAAAATTTCCCATAAGGAAGCTTCAGATTGTAAGTGTGCCTTCATGGCTGCTCTCTGCAACATTTTCCATTTATGGCATGAGGTGAGGTCTCAACTGCTGCCTAAAATATTCAATAACTGTCTTCATTGGGATTAGGACTGGGCCTAACACCCATAACTTTTCTCAGACGATGCCAATGACTTCTGCGAGTCCATCCTAACACCTTGAGGCCATGAATGGTCTTTGTCTGTGACCAATGCGAGATTTGCAGGTGGAAGTTTGATAACGTATGAGCAGGGGTGATGTGCAGCGAGGTTCTTGGTAAAAAATCACATGGACCAATGAGTGAGCGATGACCATTTGGAAGGAAGCGATTGGGGGAGCAGAGGATGGGACGAGGTTGCGATGGCAAGGGAAAGGGAGAGGTGGCAAAGGAATGAGGGAGGTGTGATAGGAAGGGAGGAGGTGACGTGTAAGGGAGAGTGAAATGTGAGTGGGACAAGTGTCAGGAGGTGAGAGGAGGTATCGGGAAGGGAGATGTGATAGGTGGAGAGAGGGTGCTTAAGCTGCTTAGGCCTCCAATATTTTCATTTTCCCTATGGAAATCATGGGAAAAATGCCACATGATTTACACCATAATGTTCTTGAGGGTAAACCTCAATTTCTGTCTGATTCTTAATAAATGGTCTGCATATCCTTGTGTTAACATATAGGCTCCATGGGGGATAGAGACCTCCCTGTGAGGCTCTAAGAACTCCTTTTTCAGTTTCAGTGCCTTAGTATTGGGTTGGAGTCATGCTCTGAAACATCATACTAAAGAAAATAGGTCGACAAGTACACTATTATAAAAATGAAAGCAAACACACATGTTCCCAAGGGAGCTTATTTATGTACAAAACCTAAGTTAACTAAATTTTACAAAATTCTAGGTCAAATAAAACTTCCACCATAGTCATTCAAACTGTTTGATAATTGAATCCTTTGCTTCACCAAAAATGATCCATAAAAGACAAGGAAAGTGTGACAGTTGACTAATTTCATTCTTATGATCACCCATATTACCTTCAAATGTTGATAAAAAGATCAAGCCTGCATGCTCCAAAGAATTTGAAAAGTGTAACTTTATGTACTCTTCGACAGGGTCATGAAACTGAAGGAAACACATGATTAACTTATGAAAGGTTACCTTCATTGTTTCAAAGCTGCTGGAAGCTGGCTTGATGTCCTCTACAGGCACACTTATTTGAATGACAGCCACATGAATCTGTGGGTCAAAACACTTCTTGATGTGAACAGTAGGTACAAGTGGAAGAAGGCTGGACATAAGAGGTTGTTGATCCACTGATGATTGTTGATCTACTTATGGCTGTGTATAAATGATCTCTTCATGTGCCTCAACTAAGGGTTGATCCTAGTCAAACTCTCGGGTTGTGTCTTCTGTGACAAGGCCAACTTCTGCATCATCCTTACTATATTCATAGTGATCAAATATAAGATAAGCTTGTTGCTCATCATCACTAGAATATCCATCAAAAATGGGTTGCCTTTCATATCTATGATCAACCTTTAAAATAATAATTTCATCAGGAATATAACTGTTAAAAATATCCATTTCAGGAACAATAGTATCTGCTTCTTCTAGTTGTTCATACACATGATTTTCATCAAGACAAGGTTGCTCATGGGTACTTGCGTCGAAGACAAAATTATCCATAGTATTTCCTTCATAGGGACAATAGGTAAAAACTACCTTACATTCAGAGTTGAGATGATACTGACTTCAAATCCTGCCACAAGCTCAGAGGTTCTCCTCTACTTCCTCAACATCCATGAATAACTGTGATAAATATGTAGATTTCCTTTCTCTCAGGAGAAGGACAAGCTCTAAATGTTGAGCCATGACATAGTACACCATGGAAACAATCTCTGTGGGTTTGATATCTATAGGCATACTATGATAAACACTGTAAAACCTCCTATTGAAGACAACCAAGGCTTCTTCTTCCCCTCTCCTCAAGGCATTAAAATCATCCCAGTACTAATCAAGGGACTTGTTCTCACCCCACCACTTTAAAGATGCATTATATAGCTCAACCTAAGAACCAAGGGAGTCATCTCCCAAACCCTTAAACCATACATCAACATATCCTAACAAGGATTTTTAAAACAACCTCATGGTAACATCCTCATGAACTATCTCAAACTGATCAATAAAATTCTCGAAAGCCTCCACATACCTCTCAGTTGTAAGATGATCCTCTCTAGAAAAATGAGGAAAGTACTTAAATAATTGAAGATGATATGGAAGCTTTAAAGGTTTAAACAACTTGTCTCTGATTCTAGTTTGAAAACTAGTGGTTGTATATGAGGCTTAACACACTAATGGCAAGGCTCAATAGTAACAATAGGATGTGATGAGATTTGAGGAGGTTGTAGATCAATTTCAACCTCCCCATGGATGAAAGGGTGATTGAGTTCAGGAGGGGTTTCAATATGAATCTCATCTTTATGAGTAGGTTGAGCTGAGGATATAATATCATCATCTACAACATAGGAAGAAAGCAGGTCTGCTTCTTCCAAGGATGGATATATAAAGGAAGGCCGGTGATCAATCAAATAAACAAAGCAAAATATGATCCTCTTTATATGTGAAGGGAAAAAAAAATGAGCTGATAAAGAATAACAAAAGTTCATGAATAAAGCTCATAAGATGATACCTAATGATTCCCTTCATCTTTCTGTCAATAGGATCCTCCCCAGTGGAGTCTCTGATGCGGATTCGCCAGGTAGATGATTACAGTTAATTTTTGTATCCCTCTCTTGTCTACCATCAAGAGTTGGATCTATGTCGTTCTTCCTAGGGAGCTCTTCAATCTTCTCAAATCTGTCCCCGATAACAATGCCATTTATGTTAGCACTATGAATCACCCTTAGACTGTAATGAGGATAATCCCAATACCCATTAGTTTATACAGTAAATGTAAATGAGTTTTAGGTGATAAAATGGAGAGGACTCAATGATAATAATGTTCTAACTCAGAAATCTAGACTAGCATGCATAAGCAATTGAGGTCTGGAATCAACTTCAGTTAGTAAGTTGGAGTAAGGGTGAATAGAGGGAATAATTTGGTGAGGAGAGTGTAGAGGTTCGCTATGAACATCATATTTTCCAACAGCCTAAGGAGGAAAAACTTAAACACAAGGTCCTCTTGGATTCAAATTTCAAGGAAGCTGAAAGAAATCATAACAATACTATAATCAAACATTTATCATAATATAGTTACAACAATCCATGTGAATCAATCAAACATGCACTCTCTCAGTATCATAGGAAAATAAGATGGAGTAAGAAAGTTGAATTAGATTAACCAAGATGTCTCAAAAATAAATACATAACCAGAGAACCAGTTGTTCTCAATCAAAATATTATAATAGCAGGGAGCCTAGCTCAACCATTTGACCTGAACAAAATATCAAAACTTCCTATACATACTAAAATGATGCAACCACTAGGAATGTGATCACATCACTACCTTCAAAGCCTTCAGTTGACACCCTCTCTGTCAGGTTGTGCATACCTCATTATCTCAGACGCGAGCTAGGGATAGTTATGTGATTTACAGGAAAAATTGCCCATAACGAATCTTCAGATCGTAAGTGTGCCTTCATGGATGCTCTCTGCAACATTTTCCATTTATGGTATGAGGCGAGGTATCAATTTCTACCCACAATCTTCAATAATTGTCGTCATTGGGATTAGGATTGGGCCTGACACCCATAACTGTTCTTAGACAGTGCCAATGACTTCTATGAGTCCATCCTGATGCCTCGAGGCCATGAATGGTCTTTGTCTGTGACCAATGTGAGATTTTCAGGTGGCATTCTAATAACGTATGCGCAGGGGTGATGTGGAGTGAGGTTCTTGGTGAAAACTCACATTTCACAATGAGTGAGCAACGACCATTTGGAAGGAAGCGATTGGGGGAGTGGAGGCTAGGATGAGGTTGTGGTGGCAAGGGAAAGGAAGAGGTGGCAGAGGAATGAGGGAGGTGTGATAGGCGGGGATGAGGTGACCTGATACTGAGAGAGTTCATGTGGATTGTTGTAATTGTATTATGATAAATGTTTTATTATAGTATTGTTATGCTTTCTTTCATCTTCCTTGAAATTTCAATCCAAGAGGACCTTATGTTTAAGTTTTTCCTCCTTAGGCTGCTGGAAAATCGGATGTTCATAGTAGAACTCTACACCTTTCTCACTAAATCCTCCTCCTACTCACCGTTACTCCAACTTACTGACTGAAGTTGATTCAAGACCTCAATGGCTTGTGCATGCTAGCCCAGATTTTCTGAGTTAGAACGTCATTATCTTGAATCTTATCTGTTTGAGTCCCTTAAAACTCATTTACATTTACTATATAACTGATGGGTACTGGGCTTATCCTCATTACATTCTGAGGGTGATTCCTAGTGCTAACATCTGGAATACACCAACATTCATTACTGCCAACAAAACCATGGTTTCTCTCCACAATTCATTTTTCTTTCCCAATCCAATATCAAAATGAATGAGGAATGAAGAGTGGGTGAAAGAGTGAATGGAGAGAGAGAAAAAAATGAAAAGTGTGAACAATGAAAAATGATTGAGTGAATGAATCCCCCAAATAGACCAAAGATGGGTTTATATATTTCTTACAAATAGAGAACCACACGGCCTTCCTCCAATAAGCTCATGTAACTGATATTCTCCATCAAATAAAAAATGGGTAAATAAAATATAAATAAATACTTAACCCCTCAATCCCCCTCTCTTGTGGAATCATAACCCCCTATAACTCTTTTCCTTGTTTGTCTAGTAGCCAATGATCTATTTATTATTAATAATGATCATAAAATTACATTTCCTAGGCACACTGGCCTCTTTTATTTGTTTGGGCACTCTGGCCTTTCATAAATTCACAAAATAAATTATTTAATATGGGGCTCAAAACTGGGGTATTACAAAAGGAAGGATATCTATGTCCCATCTAAAGAGGAAGACATCGAGAGTAGGCTCATTGGACGAGAATCTTGACTTTTGTATTATGGGGGAAGATAAAAAAAATTGAGTCTAATAGATAAGAGGAAAATATTATTCGAATAAGCTCTAATATTTAGAGGGAAATAAATTCCTACTAAGGACAATGGTTGCTTAAAAGAGGTAGAAGATAGTGTTAACATCCTATTGAATTATGATATAACACTAAAAGTTTGGGTATATGTGAATAAATGGTCAATCATAAAAAACCGACATCTCTTTCAATGCAATGCCTCATTACCTCCTATGCCAACCTCCATGGAATACTACTCCATAACAATGTCATGGGATGTAATTCCTCATTCCATGTTGTGGAATATTTATAAGTATGAATATTAAAACAAAAAGACTCTGTCTAAAAATATTTGGCATAAAGAAAAATAAATATCAATGAAATGATACAAGTTGGTGAATAGTGGAAGGAGTCTCTCTCATATCTTGAGCTTGAAATTTTATCCAAATTAAATCTAAAATTTTCTCATCCTATTGAGAAGATTCACCTTATCTAACATGTGAAATTAAACCAACTATGGTCTCCCATAAAAGAGAGATGGATAAATTTGAAATTTGATGGGGAAAACAAGGGTAACCCTAGATTTTATACCATAAGGGGCATCTTGTGATATCAAAAAGGAGTTAGCATAGTTATTAGTCCCTACTAAAGGCAATGCAGGACTAGAACATTCGATTCATAGTTGACTGGTATTAGTTTTACAGTTGACTTTAATTTTTTTTCTCTTTTCCAATGTTAAACATAGGAAAGTTTGAATAATATATTTAATTTAATTAAAATAAATTAAAAAAACTTATTTTTCTACCGTGTGATTGGATCACAACTTCCACCTCTTATTATCGAGGTGACCACAAAATGCATATATCACATTGCCCGGGGTGACGAATGATGATTGAGTGAAGCCAACATTATTGTTGCTTCATCCTTTTTCCCAACGATGGGAAGTTGATCGATGCTAGGGGAGTGATGTAAATGGTATGTAGTCAACGGTCTCCAATATGAGATCAGATTTATGGGGCGTTTCGATGACTACTTTCCCAATGCATAGATCAACACCCTCAATGCACAACTCTAGCAGGCCATCACGACACACCTTGAAACAACACGACACGACACATAGAACCTATCTGTCGATCGAAACTAACATGACACGACACACTTGTCACTCCCAACACGAATGACACACTGATTAGTCACACCACCAAATGAAGAAGAAAACTACCCACACCTGCCGAGACACAACTAACAACCCCTGCCGAGACATCACATCGCACGCTGAATAAAATTACAACCAACCTGATACCCACAAAAACCACATACACCCATCGCGCACCCAACCAAACATATTTACCTTTAGAACCACCCATTTAACCTGCCTAACAACCCTGATTTTACGACCCACATCAAACTATTAGGGTGCTTCCCTATTCGGTGAATGAATAGGGACCATCTTTCAATATTCAACCCAAGGGGTGACGACTGATGATAGAATGAAGATATCACATTACCCGGGGTGAAGGTTGATGACAAAATGGAGATATCACAGTGAAATGCATAGATCTAGTCATAGATCACAATGGAATGCATAGATGATCGAGGTAAAGGGAATAAATGCTCGTCATCCACAATTTATGAAATGCACTGCCTTAAGAAAGTTTCACCGCCAAATGAAAACCATTGCATTCGTTAGTCCAATTCCACTACCTACTATGAGTATGGATTCTTCATCAGCTTCCATGGACGCTCTTCTCAAGAAATTTGAAAGACTTCAAAGACCAATTGATCTCATGCAGACGCTAAGTGAAAGGCAAGTGAAGGAAATCCCTGCATAGTACATCCTTCCTTCTGATCAGATGCCATCTCGTCCCCTTCAAGTCCAACAGTGTCTTCCTATCATCAATCAAGCAGGCTTGGAAGACATCGATCAATGCTTCAAGATTGTCAGACAATTAGCCCAAGCTTCCCAGGAATGGGGTTTCTTTCAGGTTTGATTGTGATCACATTTTTTGCTCTTCGTTTTCATTTTTGGGTCGATTATGCAACCAACTTCGTGATCATTTGGCCTTTTGATTTCACAGGTTTTCAATTATTTTGAAGATAATAAATCATGACATATCTTTATCCTTGTTAGAGAGTTTGAAACGGGTTTCATAAGAGTTCTATGACATTTCTCTTTAATAGAAACATAAACAGTGTCCTCTGAGACCTCGTATTCACATGCTTGAAGGCTATGGCCAGTTCTTTGACATCTCTGATGATACAGTCCTAGATTGGGTTGATGCCCTTGTTCATTATATTTTTCCATAGTGTGCCAAAGCAGTTGAGCATTGGATCAAAATGCCCTCCACATATAGGTACAACTCTATACACACTTTGTGTGAGATATCTGAAACCTTGATAATAATCTTGCATCTATTCTGATACATTACTGTATGCACTATGAAGGGAAACATATGAAAAATATGGCTAAGAGGTAATGGGGCTTATAGAGAAGTTGATGTGTCTTCTTTCCGAGGGTTTGGGGTTGAACCCAAATTATATCCAAATCCTCAACAAGGAATCCCTGCTCCAAGCCATAATCAATTATTACCCTCCTTGCCCTCAGTGAGATATGGTGAATGAGCTTAAACCCCATTCAGATGGAGATATGATGAATTTTTTTCTTGATGATGTGGTGGATGGTCTCCAGGTTTGGAAAGGTGAGGATTGGTTCACTGTGCTCTCTACTCCCAGAGGTCTTATTGTCAACATCATGGATTTGTTACAGACAAGTGAAATTATTTGCGTTCCTTTTGGCATTTCAATCGTTTGTATGATTTGGAGTAGGTACTTGGGATAAAATTTAGTAGGGTTATTGTAAAATGATATGGGCATTCTGTAATGGAAGATAATAAGCAATGGGAAATACAAGAGTGCTTGTCTGGTGCTTAATAAGCATCGAAAGATATGTTGGGGAAAAATGTTTAACTTGGTTGTAACATATTTATACTCTTTGGTTCATGTCTATCCATCTCATGCATTCCCACTTCCAACAACAGGTAGGACAGAAAGAACGAGAACTGAATTCTTCGATCTCCCTGACCATTTCCAGTATGGGTGGGATTTGTTCATCCATCTCTACCTGGGGATAGAAGAGAGGCGAGTTGTAGAGCCATTCTAAAGACCATCAAGAGGGAGAGTGATAGGGTAAGCAAATCTTTTCAGTTTATGTAGGATGATGAAATCTATTTAATATGGATTTTGCACCCATCCCAATATGACACTTCCTGTATTGCATGGTAGCAAATTTAAATTTGAATTTTGGATTTACTATTTGTCTGGTATCCTGGTTGGTTTGTTTATTGCAATTATGTAGCAACCTCCATTTTTTCACATAAACCACCTCACCATATTGATCTCAATACTTATATCACCTCCTACTAACTCTAATTTTATTATTTGCGCCATGTAAAGATGTTATGCAATCTGCTATGACCATCTTTTAAATAATATATAATGTTATTAATTCGGATTCGATGGCTTTTTTTTTTTACTCGGTCTTGATCATAACCATAGAGATGAGCTAAGTAAGGGTATACATGTTTATATATCTCTGGATGGGCTATATTTAACAAGTAACTACATTTGAGGCATAATTTTTTTATAAACCATTTATTTGACATTGCAATTATTCTGTATCTTGAATGTTTTAATTGAAACACTTAACCATATTTATGGGAAGGAGAAGTGTTAGTCCATTTCCAAACTTGCATGGCAAGGACTAAGCTACAATGTAACATTTGTTTTTTTATAGTTTCCTTCATATCGGAATAAAAAAAAAAAAAGTTGATGGGAATGAATAACAAATTTGAAGGCCTGAAAACCATTAAAGGTGTGGACATAACTTGATTCAAAGGAAAATGGGATTTTGAAATTTTAATTAATATACTTCATGGAAAAATTGAGGGAAAGAATTGAGAGATAGACAATGTGATTTATTGTTGCATTTTATCATTCCTTTAGTTTGACTCAAGTTGACTTTTATCATTTATTATTGCATATCAAAAATCCTAGTTGTAACTTGGTTAGCAAATGTGGCCATTGAGTCTCATAAAGAAGAATTCATAAATCTTAAAGGAAAGAATGTTATAGAAGTGGAGGCTTTAAGTAGTTATGGGTAACAAGGAAAAAGGAACTCATAATGGTGATAAAAGAGAGGTAGAAGAACCAATGAAGAATGAGGTCTTCTCAAATCATTAATGAGCATATATGTAATTGTCTACAATGATTAGAACTTCTTGTTGTGTAGCTAAGAGGATGATTGCATACTTATGTAGGTGGGTTAGGAGGATCCATTAATTATTCATGCATTGGAAATCAATATGATATAATGCTACACAGAGGACTCAAATGAAATGGGTGAGTCAACATGAGTCAAGAATAATCTAGGTAAGTACAAAGGATAGTGAAGGTCTTTTCTACAAAATTCATTTGAGGTTGACATCAATTGATGTAGTTGGGGAACTAGGGATCTATAGGATATCAATCTAGCTTCAATTGAATAAATAACATGTGGTATTAGTATTTTCTCAAAAAAGGATATCCTAGAAAATGCATTCCCCCTTTTAGCAACAATGTTATATCTAAAACTAGATTTTATTACATGCTTAAGATCTAGGTTAGATGCCCTTTTATCACACCATCTAGAACCTTTTGATATTGATAAATATTCTTAGAAATCCATTATCAAGGATGGGATAGGGATATAGAGCATAATGTGTTCCATTTATTCCCTTCTTTCACAAGGTTTAATAGTGATCTTATTCCTAAAGTGGCATAATCAAGTCATCAAAAAGGCCAATCCAAGAGTCCTCTAGGTCTTGGATAGAAGATCTTNTATGTAGGTGGGTTAGGAGGATCCATTAATTATTCATGCATTGGAAATCAATATGATATAATGCTACACAGAGGACTCAAATGAAATGGGTGAGTCAACATGAGTCAAGAATAATCTAGGTAAGTACAAAGGATAGTGAAGGTCTTTTCTACAAAATTCATTTGAGGTTGACATCAATTGATGTAGTTGGGGAACTAGGGATCTATAGGATATCAATCTAGCTTCAATTGAATAAATAACATGTGGTATTAGTATTTTCTCAAAAAAGGATATCCTAGAAAATGCATTCCCCCTTTTAGCAACAATGTTATATCTAAAACTAGATTTTATTACATGCTTAAGATCTAGGTTAGATGCCCTTTTATCACACCATCTAGAACCTTTTGATATTGATAAATATTCTTAGAAATCCATTATCAAGGATGGGATAGGGATATAGAGCATAATGTGTTCCATTTATTCCCTTCTTTCACAAGGTTTAATAGTGATCTTATTCCTAAAGTGGCATAATCAAGTCATCAAAAAGGCCAATCCAAGAGTCCTCTAGGTCTTGGATAGAAGATCTTCTACTCTAATAGTGAGATCTCCCATAATTACAAGTAGTTGATGGTTCAATGAGCTATGCTTCATGACACTACCAAAGTAATGGGTCAATGTCATGGATTTTTTTTCCACGAAAAAAAAAATGTAATTCTATTCATCCGAAGAGAACCAAATTACATTTTGTTGATGTCTTAAGCACAACCTCCCAATCAAGGGTAAAGAGTTCAAAAAAATGGAATCCCAAATGGGCCCAAAACTAGGTTGAAAAGCCATAATGAAAAATACAATGATTAAAGATGGAAAAGTAAAACAAATAGGCCAGAAAAGGACTAGATATAAGAAACCCTGCCACTAAAAAAAACATTGGAAAAGCAATCCCAACAAAAATCTGGAAGCCGGATGGACCAATTTAGAGTGATATGAAGCTCTCACATCAATATATCCAGTTAGCAATGCCACCATTGAATACCCTGCCCAAATAAAATATCATCTAAGAGAATCCCATAAGCTACACACCCTCATAAGGACCTCAAAGTGCCACGACTCCAGACACTGCATGCCCAAAGAAAGGACCTCAAAGCTCTGGCCATACCTCCCAACTGATATGAGGAAGAAAAAGTCATCAACAACCACCAAAAGGAACCAAATCTATGCATACATCAAACTTTGAACAACCCAATGAGGTCGAATAGAGGAACCACAAACACATGGTAGAAATACGAGCATGAGATCAAAGCATGTACCCATATCCGCACATAAGACTAGTTTATCCTCCACAGAATGAAACCTGCACCAAGAACCATGCACATGATGGTCGACCTATCACTGCACTTGATGTATCCAAGTTGCACCAGGTAAAAATGAGAACACGATCTCGAAAACGCAGCACCCACCATCATCCACCAAAAAGAAATGCAAAAACCATCGTGCACACATCTGAGTCAAAGTATCCAATGAAATAATGAACGAAGGAAAATGATGGAAAAATACCCAAGACAAATCACACTCCACAACACAACAATTAGAACGAAGGATTCTGCCACTGCAGACCTGCGCAAGAAGCAAAACTTCGAACTGTGGCTAGGAGAACCCTAGCCATAACCCCCTCCTCCCCTATCTATCCAATCAGGATCAATGCCATGAATAAATCAACAAAAAAAACTTAATCTCATGCACTCTTTGATTATGGTTCATGAAATCATAACAATAGAAGAAAATCTATAATAGAAAGACTTATCTAAAAACAATTAAGTGATAAACATGAAAATTCTACCATTTTTTCTATAATCTCTTGTAGAAGCACGCATGTTAGCCATGAATATGTATTTTTAGTTTCTATAATATGTAAACCATATCCTATAAATGGCTATGTCTTATGTCTTCTTAAATAAAATATGTAGGAGATATTCATTATATGGTAGCTATATGGAAATAAATGCTATGTAGTAGGTTGGATACTAATATGCGAGAGACTTTTTTATTGTATTGTAAGTATGCTTAAACTAATTTCCATAAAGAGTTTCAAGCTTAGTTTTATAGCCATATATGTAGAGTTATCACAAAATATTTACTACAAAATGACATTCATTCTAATATGGTATATGTATATGTACTCAATCACTACTTTGCAACAATCAACAATTTGTCGAAACCATTTTTTTAGCGAAAAAATGTATATATTTATATACATGCATAAAATATATGTATATACATATATGTCTACATACAAAAATATGTATGTATTTGTATAAATATTCTCTCACACACATAACATATACTCATCCATGAGTATATGTGTATGAGAGACATGGGAGAGTTTACATTTACTAAAACAATAAGAGTGACATTTTTTAGAAGAAAATTAGAAAAATGAATGAGAGAAAAGTTTGTTTATAAATATCATGTTTGAGAGTATCCATTCACCCATACTGGAATTGAATATATTAATGTTTCTAATATAAATGCTACAGTTAATGTAAACAAAACATATACAAATGCCCTCCATGGATGACTACTTTGATACATAGCATGAGTTTCTGCTACAAATGTTGATACAGTACTCATGCAACCTAAAAATCCAAGTTCAAGCCCCCCTAACAACAACTTGGAATTCTTGTCCTTAATCTGCATTAGGAAAATTTCAAATATTATGTTAATGAATATTATAACTAACAGTTAATTAATAAC
>SNQJ01S0101557.1:13734-44447 GCA_010110895.2 Picea sitchensis
AAATTATTATATTTATAATAAAATTTCACCAAATAATTTTCTTATACTAAGCATTTTAATTTAAATTTATTTGAAAATGAACTTTATTTGGAGGATAATGTACAAGGGTACACTGTCTCCTTAATTGTTATGCACTTCATTGCTTATTATTATATTTATAATAAAATTTCACCAAATAATTTTCTTATATTAAGCATTTTAATTTAAATTTATTTGAAAATGAACTTTATTTGGAGGATAATGTACAAGGGTACACTGTCTCCTTAATTGTTATGCACTTCATTGCTTATGATGTATGCAAAAAATTATTATATCTATAATAAAATTTCACGAAATAATTTTCTTATATTAAGCATTTTAATTTAAATTTGTTTGAAAATGAACTTTATTTGGAGGATAGTGTACAAGGGTATATTGTGTCCTTAATTGTTATGCAATTCATTGCTTATGATGTATGCAATCGACATATGCTTATGTGTCCATTATTATGTCAACGGATACATACAAATATATGTTCTTATTTTCATTTTTCACAATTATGATGTCACTTATTATTGATGGCATAGTTGTACTTTTACACCATATTGAGTTTTTTCTTTGCATCTCGTTGTTTTTTTTCTCTAAAGTCTAATTTTCATCTCATTGTTTTCCTTCTCTAAAGCCATCATAAATCTTATCATGAAATCAAATCTCATGGTTTTTTTTCCCTAAAGTTTAATATTTTATCATAAATATTATTGTGACCAAACCTATAGTTCTTAAAGCAAGTGTGGGTGTGAAAAAAAATTGAAGAATTTGGAATTACAATTAAAGCAAGTGTGGGTGTGAAAGAAAATTGAAGAATTTGGAATTACAATTAAAGCAAGTGTGGGTGTGAAAGAAAATTGAAGAATTTGGAAATACAATTAATTGATAGTGAAGTTCATCACCTCAAAAAGGAGAAGATGTTTTTGAACTAAGATAATGTATATGACACCCTTTACATATGTTTTCATGGGTATGAACCTATTTTGTTTATGTTTTTCTATGAAGGAATGACAAGGGAACACAATTGCACCCCTCTCATCCTTATTTTTAAATAATAAATTTTAAAGGATGAAGTATATGGAGGCACCCACACATCCATGTTCATGTTACAAAGAGATAAATATCATGGTTTAAGTAGCCCACTAGAGTTTATCCAGTCCGGAAAACCATATTTTCCAACACTGCACATGAGTTATGATAAAACCCCATTTTGGTTTTAATCCAAAAAAATACTACAATTGAGGAAGAGGGATGTTGCAACATGTAACCTATAATATTCATCGAAGAGGGGTGTTATAGTGTGTAATGTGTAATAATATATCCCCTCATTATAGGGATACTATAGGTAAACTACAAGGGTGTTCCTCAAGCATGGTGTGTTATCCAATGTAATATGGTTAATCATGTTACATGCTCCTCCATTGAGAGAGGTAATGTAGATTATTAGAGATAGTTTAATATAATAATCACATGTTAATTTCATATTACAATTTTGTCCTCTAGTTTAATATAGATAAATGATTTAGGTTGATAAATTCACATATCATAATAATATCAAGATAATGTAGGTTAATTCATGTATTAATGCAATATAAAGGTTGTCCAACAACACTTGACTTGATGTATCTCTTGGGGGAGGTATACTAAAATCATTGTGGAAGGACTTGAAACAATAATTGAAGTAAGGTGTTGTACCCAATAACCTATAATATCATGGAAGGGAGGCATTGTACATTGTAACCTATAACAATGTACTCTCCTCACTATAGGGAGACCATACACTAGTTAGAAGGGTGCCCCTTAAGTAGTGATTCATAATATGTGGACAACCACTTGCATGGTCCTCCCATTGAGGGAAGTGTACTAAAAATACCACCCTTAAGAATGAATCAAAGATATTTGTTGCTTTCTATGTTTTTGAAGATCTCTAGGATGGAGTGTACCTAGCCACTTGAGTGTGGCTGGTCTACCATAGTTTTGAGAATAATGCCTATGTTATTGAAAAACTATTTTTTCTAAAATTTTGTTTTATTTTTAGAATGCATTTAAATCACACTTATAATTATAATTTTTTAATATCTATCACATATTTTCCTACCTATGATATAATAGATAAGTAATTATATTATGGAGGACATCTCCGAGCTTCAATCCCTTATAATGAAATTTTGTTGTCTTTTGAATGATTAAGGAAGGTGGGTTTATAATATAAATCTATGCAAGGTTTATATAAATTCTTCTCCAAATGTTCAAACAATATTTTTCCATCCAATTTCTTTGCAAATGATATAGGGATATTTTTATTTTTTTGCTAATTTTTTCATTAAGAAAAGCTATTTGAGGGGTGTTTGTAACTTTAGACGTTGAAAGGTTTATATAAATTCTTCTCCAAATGTTCAAACAATATTTTTCCAGCCAATTTCTTTGCAAATGATATAGTGATATTTTTATTTTTTGCTAATTTTTTCATTAAGAAAAGCTATTTGATTACGTTTCAAAAGTAAGAAAAGCTATTTGATTACGTTTCAAAAGTAGTGACCCACAATATCAAATTCCATGCCAATATTGTTGACTGAAATTTGATGGAACTAACTATACACATTAGGCAACCCAATATAACATACCATTTTATACCATACAATGTATATGAATGTTTTAAATGGCGCGGAAGAGAAAGAAAGGTCTATATGGAGGGGTAGGAAGGAAACATCTTTCATGAGACAAACTATTGTTGATGAGATTTGTTTTGATTACAATGAGGAAGATAATGAACACAATATTTGGAATTCCACAATGTATGTCATGTGAACCTTGATGATGTTATAATGGAATCCCTAGGCTAGCGAGAAGAAATTTATCCTATATTCACTTGCTTAAAAAGATGTGTAATATTTTGAAAATTATAATTACAAACTTGATGAAAAGATGTTTGTGTAACATTCTTTGATAAGCCTTCCAAAGTCCTATACATAGTTTAGTAAATGTATTTATTGATGATGCTAACAAAATATTATTTCTTCATAACATTAATAAAGGATAGTTTAGTAAATGTATTTATTGATGGTGCTAACAAAATAGTATTTCTTCATAACATTAATAAAGGAGAAATAGAGGATATTATAAATTTATCAATTATATCTTAGTTTTCAAAGGAATAAATTTTATAAAAGAGATAATTTCAATAAAAAAATAGATGGAAATAAAAATTGGAGGTCTCATGCAAATCAAAGGAAAAATGGACATATAAATGGATAGAACCTATTATCCTATAACAATCATGAAATCCTACATAACTTTTGTGTATTTCACATTATAAGATATAGTTGTTATCCTAAGTGCATATTAGATCCTATTTTTCCTCCTCCTTGCCTTATATCTTGATGAGTTGTCGGTGTGAAAATAAATCTAGTTTATGAGGTAGTTTCATCCATGTACTATACAATTGTATCATTGGAATAGATATTGTAATAGTACAATATGGCTTAAATCATTTTCTCAAGTTTTTGTGACTTGCTTGTGTTCTATTTCTTAACATGGTATCAAAGATCTTGTGGTATTAATGTTGATTATTTGGGTTGGTTTTCATTGATGTCAACCCTTGAAGAAATTCCGATAGCGAATTCTGGTAGCAAAAGGGTTTGGGTAATGGACCCAAATTTGTTTGATGTATAATGGTATGATTTTTAAATTATTTGAAGGCAAGACTATTCTAGATGGATAGTACATGTCATGTCATTTCCGGTGGTATGTGGAACGTCACATAACTCCTCATGGTTAGAGAGTTATGGCTATGTGAAGTTGGAGAACCCTCATGAGTCATCTAGAAGCCCCCAAAGGTCAAAGTAATCAAAGTCGTTGCAAAGAAGAAATTATTTAAATAATAAAGTGAAGTGATGAGTGTACTATAAGTCAAAGTGGATACAAAATAAATTATTTAAATGATAAATTTAATGGAGAAATTACTAAGTGGACAAGTGGTTAGAAGTGGGTTAGCCCTACAATAAGGAAAGTGGTTTAAGATGGTTAGAAGGTAACCCCTTGAGGAAGCTACATAAAAGTATAAATAAGAGGCAGGGGTCTCTCATTTTAATTACACTTGAGCATATTGAATATCTACAAGTGATTGAGGTAACCAAAGGATATCTAAGGCAAATTTCAGAGGGAAGGTGAAGCAAAGAAGACCAAAATTCAAGGGAGGATAAATTCTTTTGATGATGTTTTCTAAGGTATGTTATTTACAAGTCATCTCACCATTTTCACAATAACGTTTTTCCTAGAATGATTCAGACCGTGAAATCTGGAGGCTGTTGAGGAAACATATCCAGGTAGTTTTGATAAAAATTTCAACGTGTGGGTCGTTGTAGTTGTGGAGTTACACTCCGTGGAAAATAGGGTTTGTGGCTAGTCCTGAAACTAGTCTAAAACATGTGTTTCAGGTAAAAATGCCATAACTTCTTCATAACAGATCCAAATTCAATAAGACCAAATGTATTGGTTATAGTACAATCTGTAGTATGTTGTATACCATTTTTAGATCTATACCAAAAATATTTCGTGCAGGGCACGCTCTACAAGTTCGCTCTCTAGAATAAACCATAATTCAACAAGGTATGCCATTTTTGCTATAACTCCTTTTCTAAGAGGTTCCAAGTAGTGAAACCTTGAGGAATTTCATAAAAGACACTGAATAACATTTTGTACTATTTTCAAATCTTTATTCATTACAGGTACATAGCTATGATTATTTCAAGTTAGGTTTGTTGAATAATTCAAAATTAGTCATGTGAGACTAAAGTAAAGTTTGATGAAAATGCTAGTCTCTTGTTGTTAAAGTTAAGGAAGGTTTGTTTGATCATATACACCAGGTCTATTACAAAATTACAAATCAGATTTGGATGATGAAATTGAGGAGGGCTTTTGGTTGAGGTACATGTTGGGTACATGGTTGAGACAAGTAGTTGATGAGTTGGCACATACATGAGGTGTATAGTGGATGATGTTGGTACATCTTGATGAGTCATAGTTTATGTGTATTTGATGCATGATTTTTACATATTTGGTGCATGGTTGATGCACTCGTTGATGATACAGGTTGAGGTACAGGTTGGTGCATGATTGATGCACTTGTTTATGGTACATGTTGATTACAGGTTGTTTGGTACAGGTTGTTAGAGGTTTTTTGGTGCACGTTGATTGGTACATGTTTACAACAGTATATCTCACAGTGGTAGTGTGACAGTGATTCTCTCATTTTACTTCTAGTTCAGGGCGGTTAGACGGGGCAAGGACAGGTGGTTGTAGCCACCTTCTGGTTGTAGCCGAAGAACATAGGGGGTTGTAGCTAGAGAATTGGGGAGTTGGAGCTTACCTTAGGTTGTATCCTAAGAAACTAGGGGGTTGGAGTCTTCTTCTAGTTGCATGTGGAAAACAAAGGAAGTTGATGCTTCCAATGAATGTAATTCTTAAAGACATATAAGAAAACACATTCTGTGGTTTTCTCCCGCTTTGGGTTTCCACGTAAAAACACTGGTGTACTGTGTATGTGTATGATTGCTCATTTGTTCATTATTTATTTACTCTGCAACTATTGGATGATAATGCTACATTGATATAACACTTTCATTTTATGGTTAAAAATGATTAAATTTCTCTATTACTGATTCACCCCCCTTCTCAGTAATCCAACACTTAAGGGCATGACAACACCATGGTATTTTTCCATGGAAGGTGAGTAAATCAAGCTCGATGGTAGTGATCCATGAGAGAATTGTGATGTTGTCTACACCTAAAAAATTGTAGATCTACATCCATTTGTAGGTGTAACGGAAAATGAAAGGTTATTGTTCTTTTGATTTCTCATTGATTTAAGTAAAACTATTTTGATATTATATTGAGTCATAGTCATAGTTGTCCTTCATGTAAAATTACAGATTCTAGCACAATGACAGAGCTATGGAAGAAGTTGTGATAAGAGAAGTAAGAGACAAAGTCCCAAGAAGATAAAGAAATATAGCAATAGAGAAAGAATCTTGAAGAGAAACAGAGCAATAAGCATATAGACATTGGAGGACTTATTAAAAGATTGACCATTGATTGAGAAAATTTTGCATTAGTGGATGAGCACCTGCAACGAGCATTACTGATGAGATTGATCAAGATTTTTTTTTAGCAATTGAAGGAATTCAAGAAAGAGACATCTCATGACACTCACACACTAGAGCTTAAAAGACAAGATGATGACACAAGAATGATTGAACTAATTGTGCCCCTAGTATAAGAGTTGCAGAATAGTTCCCTAGGTTGTGACCACGGAAGCAAAGGAATCTGAGGATTGGATCATGCTGCAAACCCTCGTTGATTCCATAAAAAGAACCCCCGAGAGTGGTAGATCGCTAGAGTGAGTGAAAAGTTTGAATTCGACATTGACCAACCAAATTTGGCAATAGAGTCAGCCACGACGGTTCTTATGAGGAGTAGACTCTGCAGTTGGACTGAGACAATAGTGGGTGCCCTTCGAATGGATGAGAATGTTGAAAGCATGGAGATCGAGGAGTTGGGGCATGAAATATGTAGTCATTTGGATCCATTTGAATTCAGTCACAATAAACCTTGTATATGTCTATCCTCCTATAAAGCTGGCAATTGTTGCGATTGATTTACCTATGCAGACCGGTATGCATGGTTGATGCATAGTAAGGATACTTCTGTTGGAGTAGAGACCCAGGATGTTGTTGCATACTTTCTTGGGACGAGCAAGGTTTTGAGTGTGGGGGAGATGCTGGGAGGCCTTTTAGTCCCTTGTAATAGTCATCATACTTTGAAACATTAAGTAAATATATGTAATAAGGATAAATGTGTAAGTAAGTACAAGAATGTAACGTAAAGGATCTTAATAATGATTAGTTTGAGAGGGTACAACCTCTCCAACCATATCTCCAATGTATAAATACTTATGAATATGGAATACAAACTTGGTTGGTTAACCTTCCCACAAAAATCTCTCTCTTCTTGAGTATGTGTGTGTGTTCTTAATGTGTTTCCCTAATGTAGTCTCTTCTTAATTGCCTGTGTAATATAGAATATCAAAACAAGAAATCTTTGGCCTCTATTAGGGCTCAAAATTCTAGTCCCGAGATTTTTTGTTTCCATAAGGCATGCTTCTATCCTTCACTCAATATTTTCATGTGCATTTCTAATATGCAATTTTTCCAACACCACAATGTCTCCATCCATTATTGCAACATATATCAAGAAAAAGAAAACCTCAAATTATGATTTGAAAAATCAATATAAATGAAGATAAATAGAGTGTGTATGTGTTCGGTGGAGGAGCATGAGATGGTAGGACACCATAGGATCAAGCTCCAAAATATCTTTTGAACATTGATAATGAATCTATTATTGATTACAAATTTCTATCCTGGAAGGAGGATCAATCTTCACGCTGAAGCACACTACTTGAAAAGAGCACATTGGATGGTCTAAAACAAAATAACTATTCATTGTTCGATAGAAGCCCCTATTTGCATTTGTGCTATTTTTGGAAAACTACTAAATGAAGAAATTTTTCATTCATGGATCTCATGTAGATTTATCTAGATTCCTGCATTCCGAATTATGATCATAGATCGATTTTCCACACTCCCACACTTAGCTAGAGATCCCTGTGCACAGTTAGGAAATAAATAAAAAAAGGATTTTTCTTAGAATCATGTCTTTGGTTCCTCTAATAATGCCAACGAGCATTGAAATTTAACACACCCACAACCATGCACCAGATCTCTGATAGGAAGTGATAGTCCACATACTATAATAAAGGGTCGTCACTTTCCTCCATAGCGGATTAACAATCAAACTTTAGTTCAAGGAAGGAGCATACAAAATTTCTTATTATACCTTGATTGAAAAAATTTTGGTTCCATTTTTCAAACCAAACCAATGTGAATATATTGAATGAGTGGGTTCTCAAGTCTAGTAGACCTGCTTGATTGACAAGTTTGATAGTATGACTACATATGCATAGTCAAATTTTGAGATTTCCATCATATTCATAGATTCTATCCTTTGAAGAATGTGGTCTCAATTTGGCAACACTCAAACACAAACAAAAGAGATCGTAGTTTTTTTTTTTCCATGCAGAGAGGTATGTTTCTTTTTAACAACACTATTTATCTTACATGTAATTATTGTTTTTAAAATCTGTATTTTATATTAAAACATGTGCACCCCTCATTAAGAAGAGGGAAATGAACTAAGATTGTGGGAAATGGTTTATGTTTGGTGGTTGGGTTAAATCCATGATTATTCTAAGTGAACAAGTGGTGTTTGTAATTTTATTTGGGCGAAAATCCAATGCATTTTTATTTTTTGTAAATAAAGTTTGGACAACACATTTGCAAATAATGAGTAGCTTTAAAACTTTTGAAAAAAGAGAAGAAATTAAATTTGCAAATTTCATAAGCCAAATTTAATGGGATTATTGAAAGCTAATTTTGTAAAAGGGGTTTACATTCATCATTAACCTTCCAAAAAGATAAAAAAGAGCCTAGTTAAGAGCTTGTTGATCCATTTTCATGTCTCAACCTTGTATTTTATTTTAAATAATACTATGTGGAAGAACTCTCCTTTCATATCCAATTCATAATCCTCTGCATCATGTACAAGTTCCATATTTCCAGATCACTTCAGGAAATAATTATACACTCCCTTGACTCTTAGTCATTTTTCTGATCTGCGCTATGAGGAGAAGTCCTACATTGAGTTCATTCATCACATCCTTCATTATCCCATTCTCCACACTCCACATAGATAATCCTCGTTTTATCACTTAGCCCGATACTTAGTTATTTCTTTATTTGTGTCCATACAGAGAACTCAACACAAGTAATTTCTCACATGGCTTTCCCTCTGCATTAATCCCTTTCTAAAACAACCTTTTCCATGCATGAACTCTTCCTGCATAACTCCCCCCCTTCCCTCTACCACATGACCCTATACTTAGCCAATTATTGAATTTCACCCATGCGAAGAACTCGACACAAAGACATTTATCCACATGACTTTCTATCCACATTAAGTTCTCCCACATGATTCACTCCTCTATGAGAATTGACACCCTGCATTCCTACCACACTAAATGTCCCATACTTAGTATATTTCCTACTAGTTAAACTTTCACAATTTTCATTCTTGAGGTGATTTATGGTGCATTTATGATGCCTCGATTCACAAGGAAAATACGGTTTTCAAAAGTAAATTAGGATTAACTATTGTATTTTCCAAAAGATCATTTTCTTTTTTTTTTGTTTGTTAATTTGTGCGGGACCTGTTGGCTACGCGATTAACCTGTGGCTTGAGAAACCACGACTCAGGGGCATCTAAGCCGTCAAAATCACCCGGGGATCGCACCCGGCCTGAGCCACACCAACCCTTAACATGGTTGGATTTTTTTTTTCCCTGCAGGTTTCGAACCGGTGACTTTAACATCACGGAGTAGCTTAACAACACACTCCGTCACCGACTGTCCTACACCTCGGGGACAAAAGATCATTTTCTTATGAAGGATAATTACTATTAATAGTTCATGTGCATTCTGGAGGAAAGTGTACATGTTTAAAGGATGTTTCATTAAGAACTATTAATGATATTATCCTCTTATCAGTTAAATCTCTGTAATTCATATTAATAATATTCACATACATCGAAGTGTATTGGAAAGAGTGGGAAATATGGAAACTAGAAAAAAGAAGGAACCTTTCTGAAGAGATATTGTTATTTCCCTCACTCGTCAGAACAAAGACTTTCACTGGTATACAACTTATTGGTGATATTCCAACCTCACTCCAAAGAAGAAAGTCACTAATAATATTTGGACAACTAGTCTAGCAAAGGATGGTTGCATGCCCAAAGCCTTTGATTTCAAAGAGTTAGTTTCCTAGTGTGCAAGTAGATTTGATGTGAAGCATATAATGATTCAAATTGTTACTGAAGGGAGGAATCTCATTATGTTAAATCCAAATCTATTCAAGAAAATGTTGCGAATTCCCACTCCAAACAAAGTTCCCAGGCTTCCAGACGATGTTGATGCATGGTAGCATCAGACATGTATTTCCACATAGGCCTATGTGTCTAGTCGTTTGGAAATCATCCAAATCCTTCTACCCTTGAATTTAATTTAATTAAATAAATTGTTAGAGTAAAGTGATTTAATTAATTAATTGAGCTATTTAAGGAAATGCTAAAAATTAGCATTTAATCTTAGCCATTCATCTCAAGTGAGGTGAGAAGTAATCTCAGTTATCAATCATTTTGGAGATTAGGGTTAGGTTATAACTCAACATTATAAAAGAAAGGATAGTGTGAAGGAGGAATACACTTGATAAAACTTGAGGGTTGTATCACGAAGGACTGTGATTCAAGGAGATCATGGATAGGTGGAGAAGGACTTCCATTTAGAGATTAGATCAAGGGGAAGAGAGAATAGAGGCAATTGTAAGTGGGTTTCAACAGAGAGAAGCCATGGGAAAGGGACAATCCAATCATATTTTTTCGTATAGTCTTTATGTGCATATACACGGGTAACAATGGAGACATGCACGTACATGTGGGTTTGCAAAAGGAAAGAAACATACAACTCAAAAATCACACAGATCTAGGTCATACACCAATCAAACTTTTCCATGTTTGTCTACAGTTGTATTTCTCTCAATGGGCCACTATCCCTATTATGGGATCCCTGATTTTAGCATAATAAAATAATTCTCAACATTGGTTTTCCCTCTAGGTTTTTCCAAGGGTATCTTCCCAAAAATACTGGTGTTTATGTGTGCATGATTTGGTTTCTAGTTTTTCTTTCGCTATATTTATTGACTTGAATATTCCAGTAGTGTATTTTTGTTTTTTGAGCTACTGATATGATTTGTAGTAAGGAAATCACTAGATAACAAGATACCTAGGTGTTGGAGCAAGATGATTTCAATAGATGCTGACTCTTTTCTGGATTCACAAGGTGGCTAAGTGAACTTGTTGAAGGACTTCCTTGCACCATATTATGAAATTTCAGCCAATACAACTCATATTTACATATGCTTGTTATCTGAGCCTTACTGAGTCCTTTCTTGGATTTTCTCATGGCTTATGGGATAGGATTCCACATCCTACATTCCAAGGTACATTCTGTATGTACTACACTTCTCTATTTAAATGAAAGCAATATTCGATTGGGCTGAAATAATTTCGAATGAAATTTCTTATGAGCTTTCAAATTATATGAAGACAAAGAGGTTTTTCATGACCTTGTATTTGATATTTTCTATGGTGTACTGTAATGTATTTGAAGGATTTACCCCAAGGGGTTATGTTGATATTGATAATGACCCTGTTCAATTTTGGTACCCTATGTTATGGATATATAATGCACCATTTCACTTATGTCAAGTACAAGATAATTTTCTCAATGAATTTAGACACATTCTTATAGGAACACAACCGTTTAGACTTACATAGGAAGCCTTGAATTTTCTCAAAGGAAAATGGATTTACATTTATGAGGAAGAGTCTACTTACATCAGGTTGTACAGGTTTGAAGGAAATCCTTTCCTTCTCCCTAATTTTTTTTGTGATAGATATTTTGTTGTTGAAGTCTCTAAATAGTATAAATCTTGGTCTTCCTTCTTTGACAATAAAAGGTAATGTACTTTGTCTCCTTTCCTTTATACTTTGTTGACATTTCAATTCGAGGACTAACCTATTTGGCTGAAACTATTGAATTATTGGATTCATTTAATTTAAAAGAATCTGAAACCTTAAAAGGATTTGACGCAGAAGGACTATTACCTTCCCATTTATCTTCAATTGGTTATGGTACTTATTTTGTAAGAATGCAAGAAATCATACAGGGAGATTGTGATAATGACCCTAACTCCAACAGAGAAATTTCCAAGAAAGAGAAACAAATTTATAATGACGATTTGGTCACACAGGTCAGCTCAAATACCTAGTTAAAAAACACTAAGTTGAAGAAATAATTTCAACAAGGAAAGTATAAGAAAAGGGGTAAATATTTGATTAGTGTTGCTCCTGATTCTACACCCCTTCCCCATAAGAGATCTTTTTCTACCTAAATAATCCAAGAGCCTAATGCAAGTAAAGGAGAGAATAATGAAAGATGTGTGGAAGGGGGTGATGGAAGTGATCCCCCTTATGTTAATATGAAGAAAACATAGATTGTTGCACATGTAAAAAGAAAAAAGAACAATAGCAACAAAATTTCTTAAAAATCTAAAGACCCAGGAAATGATGTACAACTAAGATGGAAGTTGAAAACAAAAACAAAGTGCCTAAATGGGCGCTAGTGAAAATGGATGAAAGAAAAAAAATAGCATAGAAGTTGGCCCATGAGGGACCAACTAGTTTTGAGGAACAGTCTTTGACTTTGCATAATACTAAGTACAATAAAGAGGCTAGAAAATTGAAAATAGAGAAAATTCATGTTAAAAATAAGAAAGTTACAGAGAAACGGAGTATATAGGTGGATGTTTCCAGAGTGGGACCCTCTCGAATCCTCCAACTACATTTGACCACTAGATATGCTTTGGTTCATTCCATTATAGAACAAGAATTGGAGAATATTAGATTGAAAAAGGGGATAACTGAGTTGGAGGATGCTTTAAGTCCTAGACCACTATTTGTTGAACCATTATCCTAGAAACAATTTCGGAAGGCACACCAGGTACATCCTCTAAAGTAAAAAACATATACCAAATTGTTAACTGGCATCAGAATATATGTTGCAGCGAATATAAATAAGCGACTCAACACAATTTTGGAGGCATGGGAGGTAGGCACCAATTCAAGGTATTTATTGTAAAGAATTTCTTGTCTTACAGAGTGCCTACAACAAGATTTGGACAATGACGAGTATTTTTATAAAAATGTTATGAGTAAATTTATAACATGAGTGTCAGATATGAATGAATTCACAAGGCAAAAACATTATTTACCTTCAAACAATAGAATGAAACAAATAAAATTTGGTTGGCTCGCAAGGATAGAAATCCTTCAAGAATTAATCGCAACTTGTAAAAATTTGAAGAGAAAAAGATGTGACTCATTCTTGAAGTCACTTGACATAGTTAAAGAACTTGAGGGCCCACCAATGATTAGGGAATCCACATTGTTAACCAAGGAAAAACTGGGATAGGAACTAAACATAATAAATATTTCATGGGGTAGAGAGTTTGACAACCTCATTAACTTCCTAGAAGAGGAAATTAAATGATGGTTGGTTAAATTCATTAATGATAATGAGGATCATTTAGCATCAATACAATAATTACGCTATGGGTGCAAGGAAAGAGAGGATGGAATATTTTCGCTTCGAGTCAAGTAGGATACAATGGTTCCACCGTTAAGAAAATATATTGAAAATCGACTCAAGAATTCATTGAACAAAATAACCAATCCTTCATAATTTCCAAGAAGTAGTTGCACTAGCAACGGTCGAGTTTAGGATATAATTATGAAGGTTTGAATAAGGATTAAAGGGAGGAATCTGTCCATCAAATTCTGGTTTCATTTTTGTGAGTGCATTTTGTTTTCAAATAATTTTCCTTCTTTTATCTCAGTCTATGATATCCAAATTTATGTGTTTATTGCTTACCTATAAACCAGATCCTTGACTATTTTTCTTTCTTCTTCTAGGTTACCTTTGATATTATATGTGGTTCATGGGAGCCCCATCTCAATCCAATAGGATGAATGCATTTTACTTTATCGTTTAAGTATCATAGATATTATGTTGTGTTGTTTTTGCACACGTTTTATTTGAACTTGAACAAACAATTTGTAATATTCTTTTAAAGACTCTCATAGAGAGTTATTTTTGGAGATCATAAATTTTGTGAGTTCTAACTTTCATTAAAGCATGAGATCTTTAGTATGTGTTTCCATTACATATTCATGAGATTAAATGTTTGAAATCATATAAATCCCTTTGTTTTGGACCTTCAACCTATTTTGTCTTACATGTTTTTCTTCGAATTATTTTTCCCTTACTCTGTGAATGGATCTGATGGAATGGATGAAGTTATTCTATATATTTTAATTTAAGTCATTATTCTATTATGGTTATACTAGTCACTATTCTATTATTTTTTTATCTCATGGTCCACTCTTAGGCGTTGATGATATGAATGCACACATATTTTTCTTTTTGTGAATAAGAGAATCTGTAATCTAAGTAAGAAAGAGGAGAACCACCTCTATAAAAATGAAGAGGGTATCTTAAGAATTTTAAAAGAATACACTGTGATATTGAATCTTGTCATTAACATGAAAAGAGATCAACATTTTTGGTGACAATACTTGGAAAGATACAAAATCAATCATCTGGTTTCACAGTCTAGAAATATTTTTGTCTTTTAATTAATGACCTATCCTAATCCAGTGGAGCCTCATCTTCCCATTGGATTGGAAGACAAAAGAATCATTTTGGGCCAGTTATATAATTTTTTCTTAAAGACAACAACTCAGAAATATCTTGAACAGCCTTGAAAAGTTTTGGCCCAACTTGAAACTCCAATAAAATGATTCTGGCACTTCAAAAAAAAATGAGGGCCCTGTAACAAGTAGTAGAAGAAAGATTATTGAACAAGTAGAAAAAGTTGGTAGTTCCATGTTTCAAGATTTGACCTACTCACAATTACTCTCAAATACAAATCCACTATTGGTCCCTCCTCCAGAAACGATGGGAGATTTTGAAGACCCTGATAAAGAAAGATGAAATGAAGAAATACGAAATGATGAAGGATGAAATAAATAAAGAAGAAATGAAAGAAAAATAAGCCAAAGATGAAGACAAAGAATAAGTCCTTTGGCTCTAGAAGGAGAGAAACATCCTTTGTCAAATCTTCATTTCCAGTGTTCAGTGTTGATGGTGTTATGAATTCAAATAAGCACTTTGACGAGTTTTTGACCATCTGCGATATTCATTTGGTAATGCATGATGATGTTATGGTTAGATTATTTCTACAAACATTGATTGGCCCCACATATGACTAGTATTTGTCCCTTCTAGTGAATTCAATCACTTTTTTTGTATGAAATTGAATATGCATTCGTGAATAGATATGCCCAGCCTATGGCATACCATACTCTTCTTACTCAATTCACCCAAATTCATTTAGAAAAGAATGAAAAAATCAAAGACTTTAATCTCTAATTTTTTAGGACACTGCAACAAATTCCTGAAGGACAATGCCCCAATGATCATGTCATTCTTGGATGTTATAAGAACTTTATGCATGAAAATATGAAATATCAAATCAAGTCTGGAAGAATTGATACATTGAATTATTCCATAAGAAAGGCATAAGAAACGAAAGAAGACATGTTGGAGAGTAATGGTAACCTGAACATTATACTGGGGTGAGTGCATGAACAAATGAAGACTCTTTCCTTGACAAATCAAAGAACGGATACACTGACTTGAACTAGGGAGGATAGAGGTGGGGGAAGATGAATTTTCTAGGGGAAACCCCCAAATATGTGAAATGTTCCGCCATCAAATGATGCTCCATGTACATGATAAGATGCAAAAAATTTCCAACTCAATAGAACCGTTTGACAAATGAAAAATGAGATAATTCGATTGAGGAGGAATGATGAACAAAAGCCTAGAAAAAAATAATAGAACCCTGAAGTACCCTCATATGTTTTCAGAGATTGTCCTGAAAGAAATAAGAACATGAATGATTCTATTCTTAGATCCATGGTCTCCTGAATTCCCAACCCTAATGTTGTAGTGATGGAGGAGGAAAATTATAATGAATTGCCCAGAGTGGATAACCAGTTCCTAGAACCTCAAAATGCCAGTAATGAAGCATATTTTGGAATATTAGAATCCATGGAAATGGACAATTACACACTTTCGTTTACATAAGGATATTGGATGGAAGAAGAATATTTGGATAAACAGAAACATTATCAAGAGAGTGTGATCCAAACCAAGGCACAACTAAATAAGTTCAAGGTAAAAATACAAATCCTCGAAAAATGGGTACAATCAAGGATTTATAAATGGACCAACAGGTCCTTCCACATCAAGACATGTTTCTACTCAAATAAATCCCAAAAACATGGTTTTTGTTTCTTAGAAAACCAGTGAATTGGTAAACTCTGTAAGAAAGGCCTACAATATTGTTGATGACTTAACTAAGTTATAACCCTTCTATTCTTTGAAGTGGTCAAAATGCCCCCCAAAAAAGAGAACTTACTCAAGGTTCTAGGATATCAAGACAAATATGATACAAGAGTAGAAGCAACTGTCATGTATATTCAGGAACAATGCACTGTTCCACTTATAAGAACATGAGGTAAAATTCATCCTTTATTTATATCTTTGGAAACACCTGAGTTGATATTGCATAATTGCATGGTGGATAGTGGAGCTACAAATAATAACATGCCTCTTTCTATAATGGAGTTTGTTGGTTTAGAGTGCACCAAATATTATGAGGTTGGAGAAAGTATATATGCAATTTATTCAATGAAAGTACCAATATATGGATAAATTAAGGACTTTTATGTAACATCCCCATTTTTAATCCCCACAAATTGTAATGTAATTGTGTAAATGTGAATTAGGATGGTGAGCCAACGTGATTGGGGAAAGAGCCCATATTGATTAATATGGATGGGGGGCAAATTGTATATTATGAACATTGAAATGATTAATGAAAGTAGTAATCATTGGCTGCGATACGAGAGGGATGAAAACAATGAGGGGATACAATTCTACAAGAGAGAGGGGTCCAGGGGGGATTTTATTCATGGGTATTAATCCAACCCACATTGAACCTGAAATTATTATCATTGTGTAAACCATTTATTTTTTTGTTGAGTGTTCCCAAAACCAATCATTAAACTCGTGTAAGAGGGTGGGTGTGAGGAGTCACATCCCTTAGTTATTGGGGAGCATGTAGCTGAAGTATGGGAAGAGTTAGAGTCAAGCAAACAAGGAATAAGAAGGAAATTCGTATGGAAAAATATACAGTTTTTACATGCAAATTTTGGGCAGCAAATGCAATATACCAGGTAAATAATAATATGTGGAACAAGAATATTTAGCAAGCAGTAATGGAACAACAATATTATAGCTATAACAATACCAAAATAACAGAAGAAAGAACACCTTTATTAAAGATAGAAATGTTCACTTTCCTCTTCGAGGGGGAAACCTCCAACAGAGAAAAGATTTATTACAATAATATCCAAGACAAAACTTCACATGCCCTCGACTACTATTTATACTAAATCTATCTACCAAAAGAGCAATCTAGAGGAAGATATTCTAGAATCAAAAACTTCTATTAGGTCTTCTTACATTTGACTTATTCTTCCTTATTACTATGCCTTATTAATATTGGCCTTTATTACATGGAAAATATATTATTCTACCTACGAGAGGGGTTACGGAGCTTAGGTCCCTGACATGTCTTCCCCGTTAAAAAACATCCTTGTCCCCAAGGTTTGAGATGAGGAAATTGTTGCAGAATGGTAGCTGGCTCCCAGGTGGCATCTATTGGAATTGTATCTTTCCACTGTACTAACACTTCCTTGATGGTGCACTGACATAGATGATGCTCACGTTGGTCCAATACTGCTTCTGGTTGTAACTAGATGGAGCCTTCTTCATCCAACTCTGGAAGGATGGTTTAAGTTTGGCACTTAGTTCCAATCACCTTCTTTAAGAAGGAGACATGAAAAACATGATGGATCTTAGAATGTCTGGGAAAATCTAACTAATAGGCCACCTGTACCACGTGCTTGAGCACTGTATAAGGACCATAAAATTTGGGCGCCAATTTGTGACAATGTTCAACCTTGAGTAAATTCTTGTTATAAGGTTGCAGTTGAAGGAACACCTGGTATCCTTTAACAAATTGACATTCAAAGAGACCTTGATCTACATGTTGTTTCATGTGATTCTCAACCATGACCAAATTCTCTTTTAGGGTATGAAGAATAGCCTCATGAAATGTAAGAGTTTGGTCAACTTCCTAGACCTTCGAGACACGAGACATGTATGGGAGAACTGAAGGTGGATTTTGTTCATATACTACTTCAAAAGGAGTCATGCAAGTAGTTGTATGGTAAGAAGTGTTGTACCACCATTCAACTAGTGGTAACCATTAAGCCCACTAATTTTTTATTTCATGCAAAACATATCAAATATGTTTCCAAACACTTGTTGAGAACTTTAGTTTGACCATCAGTATGGGGATGATAGGCGGTGCTGAGATGCAATTGGATGCCCTGTAGACTGAACATTTCTTGCAAAAAATTGCTGGTGAAAGTGTTATCTCGATCAGAAACAATAGAATGAGGCATGCCATGAAGCTTGAAGACATTAAATTTCTTGGGAAATGAGGAGATGAATAAAATTATGGGTGCTTCCACTATCAACGAGGATGATGACCTTCTAATGCTTAATGTAATCAATTAGCTTGAGGGTTTGGGGAGCAAAGAAGCCAGTGAGAGAATTCAGGGAAATGATCGGTTCAACTTATGGAGGGTTGGAAGGTTGAGTCATATCAGTGGGTTTAGGTGACTTGGCCATAGGGGGAGCCTCGACATCTTCAGAAACATCCTTGGAGATGGCCATAAAAATATTTTTTTCCTTACACTTGTGCCCAGGAAAATATTTGTCATCAAAATTATAAAAAAGGCCCTTGAGTTGGCTTTCAACCATTTCTACCCGAGTCAATTTTTTGGATCTTTAGTGGAGTGGAAGGAAGAGTGGGAGTGGCTGGTTTAGGGCAAGGGATGAAGGAGGGTTTTCTAGTTTGAGAAGAGACAACGTGTTATGCATCCTTATCTCTTTTAGTAGCTTCCACCCAACTTTGAGAGTGAGCCATGAGGACGTGGGAACGAATCTCATCCTTGAGGCCACTGATAAAGAGTTCTTGGAAAAAAGAATCAGATATGCCCTCTATGTGGAAAACCAATCACTAAAAAAAATCTATAAAGTCTTGCACTGTGCCAGATTGTTTCAACTTTGTCAAACGACCTAAATGGTTGGTGTCAGTGTCAAAGCGTTCATAAATCTCTGCAACAAATTGTGTCCAAGCCACATACCCTTGGCGTGCATTTTTTCTTCATTGCCACCATTGCCAATGTTCTTGATTTAGATGGAGAACACCATACCGCAGTTTGGCCAACTCATATGTAATGTCGTACAAAGAGAAATGGTGTTCCATTTGAGTTACCCATTTGGTGGGATCCGAACCATCAAATTTGTTCACATCCACACGTGGAAGGCGTAGGTCATGCTGAAAGTGATGGGGCTGAAGTCAAGGAATTGGAGGAAGTTTAACCTTTAGGGTGAAAAGGTGGGTCATAGGAGGTAAGGTCTCCAGGGATATTCAGCTTGGTGTAGATCATGCTAGTGAAGGATGCAAGCTGGGTAGAGAGGTCATATTTCATGGTTTCCATTTCTGTGTCTATGGAGGAATGCATGTTTTAATTGATGGTGGAAATATTGGCACTGAGTTGCCTCACTTCCTGCTGGGTCTCTGTGAAAGCAGAGGACAAGGAATTGAAGCGAGCTTCCAATTCTTCGCTACGAGTGTGGGCCATGATGAAGGGGGAACATGGAAAGGGACAAGTGGGACCACATAGAAAAGGGGCTATGGGTGAAGGGTATCACAACGATCATGGCGACGAGGGGAATCAAATGGGCTAAGGCCCAAATAAGGGGGTCAAAAGGGGTTTGGGTCCACGAGAAAATTATTTTGCTGAAAAATGATAGGTATGAATCCGATCAGGGTGAAGAGAGGAATCCAATGGGATAGGGCTCAAATAATGGTGCTAGCAAGATCCAATTTTTTTTTTACTCCTGCAGAGTCATACTCTGATCTGAAGAATACTGCAGTGTTGAAATGCCCAAGTTCTTAATAGGAAGAAATGTGTAGCAATTTCGCAACCAGAATGTAGGAGGTAAGGTTGCACATCAATAGATCTTGTCTGTTTTGTTTTCGTCCCAAGGCTTAGGGTATTTAGGGTTTCTACAGATAAGGGTTTTCCTTGTGCTATAGCTCTCTGATATACGTGTGGTGTTCAACAATAGTACTCGGCCCAATATATCATGGCACGAACTGAGGAGGATAGACTGTGCCCTTAGATGTACTACCCGACTACCCAAGTATTAGAGAGTATCTTCCCAAGTTCTATTCTCGATGGAACTATAGAAATCAGGAGGTCGATCAGTTTATCTACAAAGGGCTTCAGGATATCTAGGTCGATCTGTATACACGTCTTTCCTGATGTGCTACCACTCGAAGGGGTACCAACATGGGTTACAAGGGTGGCCAACATTGTGCGCTTAAGTAACACTTGTAGTTCATGCATGTATGCTTCTCTGACCACGGATTTATGCATTGAACGACATATCTCTTTAGATTTCAGATGATGAAATACGTCTCTACCCTGAAAAAAAACTAACCCACAATTTTTTGTCGAGGAAAGTTCTATGATACCACTTACAATATACCAGATGAATAATAATATGCAGAATAGGAATATTTAGTAAACAAAAAGGGAACAACAAGATTATAGCTAGAACAATACTAGAATAACACTAGAAAGAGAACCTTTACTAAAGATAGCAATGTTCACTTGCCTCTTCGAGGGGGAAACCTCCAGTAGAGAAAAGCTCTATTACAATAATATCCAAGTCAAAACTTCTCATGCCCTTGACTCCTATTTATACTAAATCTATCTACCAAAAGAACGATCTAGAGGAATATCTTCTAGAAGCATAAGCTTCTATTAGGTCTTCTTACATTTGACTTATTCTTCCTAGGCCTTATTAATATTGTCCTTTATTACATGGAAAATATATTATTCTACCTAAGTGAGCGGTTAGGGAGGTTAGGTCCATAACAACAAGAGGGAAGCTTAGTGTTGGGAAGAGCACCAACAATGTTGTGCTTAAAGGAAGTCAATTTTTGGTTGTGTGTTATGCTAGAAATGAGTCCTATGTGCCTGTAAAACGGATTGCAAGATTGCAGTACATTTCCTATTGAGTAAATATCTCAAGAGCCTTCTGAAGACTGTTGCGAACCCTCCTGAAGCAGCTGAGAGTTCTTGATTATTCCAATGTGTAAATGAGATTTTTTGTTGTGGTTATTATGATTATTCCAATGTGTAAATGTTTTATTTGAATGTTGTGTATTTGTTGGGTGCTTACTGAATGCATTCATGATTTTATAAATGTTGTATATGCATTGTTAATATATGGTTTTCTTATAATGTTTATTGGCATGTTTCCCCTTGGTTTTATTTTATATGTATGGGGGTATTTTTAAATTTGTATTTAGCAGGAAAGGTCATTTTCCATAGTGATGAGACTCAGCTTGGGTGTTGGGTATGTTACAGAGTGGTATCAAAGATGTAGGTTACAACATTGGTCCTGCAATAGGACAAAAGTTCTTGAGTAAAATTATCTTTTCATTATTCAGTATCAGAGGTATATAAATAACTTGATTGTTGAACTCATTTTGTAAGCAATTTAGTAGTTTTAAGAAACTAGCCTTTGAGATTTGACTCTCACCAATTGCTTTTCTGGATTCACAAGGTGGTGGAGTGAACTTATTGAAGGAATTTGTGGCACCATATTCTAAAATTCCAACCAATAAAACTCATATTTATAGATGCCTATTGTCTGAGCCTTATCGAGGATTTTATTGGATTTTCTCACGTCTTGTGGGATAGGATTCCACATCCTACATTCTGAGGTACGTTCTATATGCACTACACTTCTCTTTTCAAATGAATCTAGTGTTTGACTGGGATAAAATCATTTTGAATGAAATTTCTTATTAGATTTGAAATTATATGATGTATTTTAATGTATTTGAGGGATAATGTTGATATTGACAATGACCCTATTCAATTTTGGTACCCTGTGTTATGGAGATATAAGGAACCATTTTAATTCTTCCATGTACAAGATAAATTTGTCAAGGAATTTCGATTCATTCTTATTGGAACACAACCAATGATACTTACACATGAAGCCTTAAAGTTTCTCAAAGGAATAGGGATTTACATATATCAGGAAGAGTCTACTTACATCATGTTGTATGGGTTTAAAGGAAATCCTTTCCATCTTCTCCCCAATTTTTCTTATGATAGATATTTTGTTGCTAATGTATGTAGGTAGTACAAATCCCAGTTATCCTCCTTTGACAAGAAAAGGAACCGTCAATTTATCTCCTTTCCTTTCTACATTGCTGAAATTTCAAATAGAGGCCTAACCCTTTTGGCTAAAACCACTAAATTATTGAATTCATTTAACTTAAAGTTGAATCCTTTGAAGGCTTTGGCGTAGAAGGAATATTTTCTACCCATTTATCTTCAATATGTTATGGTACTTCTTTTATAAGAATGCAATAAATCACAGAGGGAGTTGATGATAATGACCCTAACACCAAGAGAGAAATTTCCAAGAAAGATAAACAAATTTATAATGATGATTTGGTCACATACGTCAGTTTAAATACATAGGTAAAAAAAACTAAGTTGAAGAAAGAAATTCAACAAGGCAAGTTGTTATGAACCAACTCCTTGATAATGATAAAAAGTCAGTGAATAATAATCCACTTCGAGGGGGAGACCTCCTTTTAAAATATATTCAATGTACAAGATGAGTTGATATGATCCTAAGACTAGGTCTCCTTGATATATATATATAGGAGACAAAGGGTACAATTATAATGAAAGGGTACAATGAAGGGTTCTAGCCTACATACAAATATAACATTAGAATAGTAATGATTTAATATCTAGGTCTTAATAAGGGGTTTTATACTTAACATGGGGAATTATCTGTGTCTTAACATGTCCCTCCCCTTCAAACAAGTGTTGTCCTCAACACTTGATTAACTGATGGAATTTCAGGATGAAGAACTCATATTCCCATGTTGCCTCTTCCATTGGTAGGTTCTTCCATTTGACGAGGTACTCAATAATTGCTCGATTTTGCAACTGCTTAATCCTTGTTTTAAGGATTATTTCTAGTTCTAGTATGATTTTCCATTTTTCATTAATCTATGGTAAAATAGTTTGGACTAGTATCTTGTCACTGATTACCTTCTTTAAGAAAGAAACATGGAAGACTAGATGTACATATGAAGATGGAGGCAACTCCAATTTGTAATCCATACTTCCAATCCTTTGTAACACCTTATAGGGGCCATAATATTTGGGTGCTAACTTATTTTCCTTCTTTTGTTGCTTGAGGGATTTCTTTTTATATGGTTGTAGCCTAAAAAATACCTGATCCCCCACTTCAAATTCCCTTTCACTGCAATGTTTATATGCTTGTTATTTCATCTTATTTTGTGCCATAACCAAGTTGTCCTTCAATAGTTTGAGAACCTCTTGTTGGTCCCCTATGTGGTACTCTAATACCTGAACCTTTGTATTCCCTTTCAAGGTTGATTTGATGGATGGAGGATTATATCCATAAAGTGCAAGAAATGAGGACATTTTCAATGAAGTATGGAAGGATGTGTTGTACCACCATTATTCCAAGGGAACCAATTGACCCATTATCTATGTTTATTAGATTCAAAGAAATAAAGACATACTTATAGACATTTATTCACAATCTCAGCATGCGCATCAGATTGAGGATGGTAAGATGAGTTATGATTCAATTGAGTACCCAAACAAGAAAATAATTCAGTCCAAAAATTTCTACTGAAAATTGGATCTCTGTCATGAACAATAATATTGGGGACTCCATGTAGCTTTTGTACTATTTACATGAATGTTGTGGCTACTGTAATTTCTTTAAAAGGATGAGAAATAAAGAAAAAATGGGCATACTTTGTTAGTCGATCCACTACTACCATGACGAAAAAATTTCCTTCATATTTGGGTAAACATGTAATAAAATCCATTGAAACTTATTCCCAACATTGAGTTGGTATAGCTAATGGTTGTAGGAGACCTGACGCCTTGATTTCTATCCCTTATTTTGTTGGAAGACCACACATTTAGACATGAACTTTTGAACATTAGTTTTAAGACCTTCCCAAAAACAATTGTCTTGATCATGCGGTAATATTTCAAGAACCTTGAATGTCCTCCTATAAGAGAAGTGTGCAATTCCAAAAGGAACTTGGTCTTGAGTTGGGAATTCTTACATAAATACAAGTGATCGTGATACCATAACAAATCATTCTTCCATAAAAAATTATCTAATGCGTTGGGGTCCTATTGTAGTTTTGGAATGATCTTGCATACCTCTTGATCTTGCTTTCATTTTATCCTTTCTTCTTCTACCCAATCAGATTGTGGAATAGAAATAACACACAATGAACCCTATGTTTCTTCTTTTTTCCTTGAAAGTGCATGTTGGCGCACAGTGGGAAAACCTGGGGTTAATCATCGATATACCAACAAAACGATTAGACACTGTCCCTTTCGGCATCACATGCAAGAAAGTGAACACTCGCCTGAGGCATATAGAGGAGCTGCATGAACCAAGATTTTGCAATGATGAGGGGAAGTGGGGCATTCAACATGTCTTTACTAACCATCTACTCATGTGCATATTTTCCATTAATTAACAATTACTTATCATGCAACATACCCTGTGTGCGACATTACTTTACTTGACATACATTCATTCCCTAATTACTTCAGTGCCTAACATTATAACATCATATATGAATAACACATTCATTATACTTAAACATTTATCATTATTGCATAGTAACAGTAAACATCATAACATGCAAAACAACGCATCATGACATAAGGGTTTAACATGGTTCACCCAACTTGGGCTACATCCACAATGACTGGCGTCTTATATTAGTCATTGATAATCCTCTTACAGCTATGCACATAGCTACAAAATATGCAACAATAACATTACCCAGACCTGCCTAGTCATCTTGCTATAGTGGGAGCCTACTCCTGGAAACCTCAGTCATAACATTTGAATACTTAGCCAAAAACTCAATTCACTCCTCATTCATCCACTACTCGAACCCTACAAACCCCTTCTACCCAAAAACCATTTGCATATTTATACATCAAAATAGGGCTAAGCATGTTACAATGTGGACAAAATGTCCCAAAATCCTAACTAATTTCTTCCTTTTATGCATCGCTCCATCGCAGTTCCTTTTATCACGTGCTTTGACTCCTTAAAGTCTGTTCCCATGACGCGCTCTAGTCCAAATTCTAACTATCTTTTATTCTTTGATTTATTTTGGCACATATCCCAAAACTTATCCAAAACACCTATCCAACAAGCCCCCAACACTCACCTGTCACTCATCCCGAGCCACTAAGGCCTTCTTCTGGTTCACCATGAGCTTTTCGATTGTCTTTTTTTCCGTCATGGCCTACGCCTTTACCTATGTCTCCTTCTGCAAAATTGTGTTGATTGTTTCGACAGTAATACAGGCCTGCTTCTTCTTGACACTTTCTTCAACTACCTGTTTGATTATACCTCGAGTGGTTGCTAAGGATGTTGTCACCATATATGCTTCTTCCTATAATACCTCGGTTTTTTATAAACGAGTATGCTTCTCTTCCCTTAGCTGATTCATTTATGAATATAGCTTCCTGTTCTCATCCATTTTCGTTAACACCTCTATTGGCGGTAATGTTCCCATGACTTCTTTGAACTTCTACATCTTTTCCTATGCAGCCTGGATCTACTGGTTGATCTCTTGTTGCTCCTTACCTTTAGTTGATTGCATCTAGACACCCATAGTTTCTACATAGATCTTAGCACATTATGCCTTTATGCTCTTTATGCTTTCCACAATTGTTGTCACTGTTTGTTCCCTTTTCTCCCTTTATTCAAGTGGAATACTATGTGTCATACGCACTTCTAAGTTGACTATACATGCGCAGAATCCTTGAATAACTTCACTTATCTTCATTACTTGTTCTTCAATTGGGGCATCCATCTATGTCTGAGCCTCAGGGAGTTCTAGACATTTTTGAATGCCTATTGCATCCTTTCAACCTTTTGTGTGGCCTCATCGTGCTCCTTCTTGACATTGTTTTACTCCATTTCCAATATAAAAAAAATTGTTGTAACTTTAACTAACTTATTAGATGTCTTTTCTATGCATGAGTTTATCTCTTGTGTCATGCTTGTTTGCAATTTTTGAAATACATCTATTGGAATTTGAGATAACACTAAGTCAATGTGACCTAGTGCCCTTTCCTGTTCTTGCTTCTCTGTTGTGGGGAACTGTACCTCCCCTGTCACTAAATTGATGAATCTACATTCTCCTTCGACTGCTAATGAGTGAGAGATTGTTGGGCCTGCCTCCCCATTCTTTGTAGTTCTTGTTGTATGTCCATCCTCTGTCTGTCGCCCTGGCGAGATTTTTTTTGCTTCTAATAGTTGGCACAACTCAGCCATCTTCTCTTGCATGCATCTGTGCATTTCTTCCTATTGGTGTGTCACACGTTGAAACACATCATTTGTGACTTCTTTCAATTGATCACCTATCTTCTCATAATCTTCCTCTATCAGGGCTTGGATGGCCACTTCCTTGACAACTTTTTGCTTTGTTCGTTGTGGTATGGATCTCCCTTTCTCTGGTTCTTTGTGATTTTTTCTATGCACGATGTTGTCTGCTAGGTTGTTTCCTTTGTTCCCTTTCCTCTTTCATGTGCCCTCCTTCTTTTTCATAATCATCTGTCTCTTGTAATTGTAGGTTTTGTTTCTCTGATGGCCTTGTTTCTACTGGTGGAATCTTCCACTTATCGTCCCAATCGACCATAATATGACACATATCATCCACTATTAATCTGTATTGGGTGGGAAGCCATTATTGATTTGAGTCCTTTTGTCTTGTACATACATATGGTGGTGCCCTGAATTAAAACGTGCCACTTCCTTATACACCTCGGTCATGTGTGGTGGTATGCATAGTGTCTTCTCTATGTTGTCCCTGATAGTTTCCTTATAAATGTAAAATGCAACATTGTTGTCCATCTATCACGCCTTGTGCATAGTATACCATAGGTTCGGATATTGCGAGGCTAGACATGGATTCTCTCTGACTCCCAAAAACTATGTCATTTGGCACCCCCCAATATGATAGCGCTATTAGATTTAGTAACCAGGCATAATGGAATTCGTTCCCTTTATCCCGCACTTCCTCACAATTAATAAAAAAATGGTTTAACAAGAACATCACCTAGTTCATCTAGACAACCTCGATGCACCTTTCAACTATCACTATGATTGTTTTTGGGACTTGATATTTCCAGCACTTCCTTACTAGTTTACAAGTTAAGGCTTGTGTCGCAAACCTAACTTTCGGGTCGCTTATGCTTGCGACATCTAAGTCGTGCTATCCATGGAACATATGGAAGTTCTCCTTCATGCTCTCAACTAGATATTTTTCAATCTTCTTTTCGAAAAACAACAAAGAGGGGTCCTCCCCCTGCGACGGAAGACTGGTAATACGTACAATTAGGTCTGTATCAATGGAAACTGGACTGTTGAGCCACAAGTATCCCCCATGCAAGCAACTCAAAATCATTTTGATGTAAGTAATAATCTCTTGGCTCCTTCCAAAGTGTGGTGTATCAAAGAGGTTCATAATTCTTGCCTTCTGCAATCTCGTAGCCCAAATTTGTGGCTCTATGACTATCATCTGTGTTTTGGAGCTAATGTGTTTCTTCAAGAAATTGCTTGGAACTAACTCTGGAAATTTATTCTCATCTGTAATGTTTTGGTCGACATACTTCAAAGCAGTTATCAAGCCTAACATGTCCCCTTCTACAATCACTCCCTCTAGAATTAGTGGCTCCATGAGTGGGTACTTTGTGTCTTTATGTAAGTTGACCTATTTTGCGGACGAATTTCTTAGTGGTATGTAGTCCCTAAGGAATATTGACGCTGAAGAGGATGCCTCATGTCATTGTGGTTTGACCGTGCTATTTCTTCGATACTGACATTGAAGTTATTACTACCTTAGGTGGTTTCATCTTCCTTTGTGACTGGTCTCTACGTCCAACTGGGCTCTGAAGCTTAGCTCTAAAACTTGGATATGCAATTGGGCTCTAAAACTAAGCTTTACAACTCATCTCTCTATGTGAATTCTAACTGACAATAACCTTCCCCCGTGGACCCTCTTCTTTCTTTTATACTTCATTTCCAGTTGTGAGCTTCCCTTTGCACCTAAAATTTTCTTGTAATCCACTATTGATTTTCATTCATTGCCTACCTTAACGCTCCATTAAATCTGTATCTTCGGTGAATTATCCGTTCGATTCTGCAACTTGTCAAAATATTCTAGCCAATCTTCATTTATTGTTACGTGGGGCCACTACATCATTATGGTCACTCTTTATTGAGAGTCCCGTCATGGATTGTATTAAATTCTCTCAACTATCGTCTGTGTGATATCTTATCTCTCCACAATCTTGCTTCCTTCGTTTGTGTGCTATTCTGCCTTCTTCTTTCTCCTACAACATTTTCCTGTTTTTCCCTTTGTATTTGCTAATCTTAACTGTTTTGGTTTCTTAACTTTCAACTTCCCTGAATCATTTTTTTTTTTCGTTTTCCTATTTTTCTTTCTTTTTCTGCCTTTTCTCTCTATAGTACACTATGATACAACTTATCCTATGTAGTTCACCTATTGCGCGGAAGGACGACCATCCATGTACAGTTTTAGTCGACGCCTATTCACTATTCCTTCCACAACTTGTCCATCCAACTATCCAGTTGAACATCACATGATTATGTCACATATCTGATTACATATGGCTAACCGGTGTGTCCTGAACTTCCCAGTGTTTTGTAATAACTTACTTTCATAGAGAAGTACTAAATCTCTTATCTAGAACTTCTTCTCCTCAAAGTGTCAATCATGCCATGCTTTTTCACGTGTCTTATGTACTTATTGATGGAACCTTGCAACAAATCAGTCTTCCTCTAATATCAATAACTATGATAGTCTTTCTTCTATTGCCCCGGAATCTGTAAGGTTTGTCATCGCAACAATGCGTAGACTTGGTACAATAAATTCCATGGGCATGAATACATCTTGACCATACTCTAATCTAAAAGGTGTTTGACCTGTCAACTTATTGAATATAGTTCTACAAGCCCATAGCACTGCCGGAATCCTTAAGTCCTAGTCATCCTTCCTACATTGCATACCATTATCAATGCATTCTCCAATATCTTATTGAAGGAATCCACAGTTTTATTAGCTTGAGGGTGATATGGAGTGATATTTCGATGTTGAATCTGGAACTCTTCTATCAATGTTGCAATTGTCTTGTTCAAAAATTGAGTCCCCTGATAACTCATAAGTACTTTAGGACACCCAAACCTTTTAAATATGTTCTAGAATGAGAACCACATAATTGTCTATGTGTTTTAATCTATAAATAGTTTTGCTTCTTTCCATATTGTTAAGTAGTCTTTCATGGTAATTTTATACCTAGCTCATGTTCTCCTCACTGGTGGATTAATGGGTCTGAAAAAATACACTACCCATTTTTCAAACTCATGCAATGTGACTTGCGAATTCAAAGGCATCTCATCCCTTCATGATGACCTTCCTACTCTCTGAAAAAATTTGTAGCTTTGAAAATATTCCATAGTGTCCTTATGGAGGGTGGGCCAACATAGCTTTGCATGAAATATCTTTTGTGTTATTTCCTTTCAAGCGTAATGACCTCCTGCAATTCCATCATGTGCCTCTGCTAGGATCATTGGTATTTCATGTTCTAACACGCATCATTGTAGTATCCCATGTACACCTAACTTATATAAGTTTCCTATGATCAATTGAAAATCCACTTCTTTAACCACTAATTGCTTCTTCTGTGCTACTATCATGTTGGATGGAGTGATTCCTTTACTAAGAAATTGGACAATTTCTGCAAAGTGGTCTTCTACCATTTGAACTAAATATAAATGTGCATCTGGTAAACTATTTTCTAGGTTCCCCACATCTTCTCCTATCACTGTTCACGACAAATGGTATGGTCCTGCATTCAATTTCCATGGCTTCACAATAACTTTGAATTTATACTCCTGGAGCAATAATAACCATCTGCATATGTTAAGAACCAAATATCAATATAGCATAGATAAACCTCAGAAAAATTACTCAACGCCTTGAAAAAGAGATAATTTCAGATAATAAGCCTCTTCGAGGGGGCAACCTCCTTTTACCCCACTTAAATGTTCAAGTACAAGATGATTCCAAATGAAAATGTCTCCTTGCTATATATAAGAGACTAGGAGGTATAATTAAAACTAATGGCCTAAAGCCGACATAAATAAAATAACATTACTAATATAATATGCCTCAATTAAGGGGTAATGAGCCAATATTAGGGCTTAGCATGCCCCTCCCCTTGAGAAAAGTGTTGTCCGCAACGCTTGAGTAACTCTGGATGCTTCCGTATAAAAGACTCATCTTCCCAAGTGGAATCTTCAGTCGGTAGTTTCCTCCATTTAATGAGATACTCTGAAATGGATATATTCCTCAACTGATGAATTCTTGTGTCAGTGATGGCTTCAGGCTCCAATATGATTTTTCCTTCCTCGTCAAGTTCTGGCAATATAGTTTGAATTGGGATCTTGTCACCTATAACCTTCTTTAAGCATG
>SNQJ01S0101560.1:0-21347 GCA_010110895.2 Picea sitchensis
GCCGAGAGGACACGGACAATAAAATATGTTATAAGTTATAACAGGAAGGCTCAATTTAATTAAGCAGACATTCTTTGATTACCAAACTACGAGCACCATGATTAAAAAAAAATCCAGCTTCACCTTGGCACAAGTAGTCAACACGAATCCGCCCTGCAAACTCGCGTTACAAAACTAGAACACCAAAAACATTCAGTCAACAGGGATCCTAGCTGCAGGCTTGCGTTCTCCATCAACAGAGTGGAAAAATTGTAGTGAGAAGCAATTATCATTCCCGTAGCCCAATAATTGGATGAAATGATAAAGGAAGTAGACTTCTTGTTGCAGTTAGGGCTCCCAAACCCTAATACCTGATATGAACGAAGATGTAGAAAATACACCAGGAAGAAGGGTTTTAGCGATTTAATGGTTGTCAATTATTGTGTTTCTTTCCAGTGGAGCACGCGCGATAGTTTAAATTTCAAATTTTGAAATTTGAATTGTGTTTCTTTCCAATGGAGCGGGCGATAGTTTAAATTTCAAAATTTGAAATTTCAATTACTTATTTGGTGGTCTTAGCCTGTCATTGCAACCATGTACACTAACTCGCAGGAGCTCTGGTCGATGACATTCATATGAGGATGCATGCATGGCATGTATTGAGGGTCCCCCAACACGGAGGAACCACCTGCGCCGGGGAACTGCCGGAGTAAGCGGCTCGGGAGGGAAGATTGCTCCCGAGTTAGCCTACTCCTTTAAGGCCTTTAAGGATTCTCTTTCTTCTTGGACAACTACTCCGTCTCCACTATTATTATCATCATTCAAAGGCACGTGAGCATTATTTTCATCATCTTCACAGGCTCGGGCACGTGAGGGGTATTAACATTTGAGGATTCTCCTTCTTCTTGGACAACTACTCCGTAGCCATTATTATCATCATTCAAACGCACATGAGCATTATTTTCATCATCCTTCACAGGCTCGGACACGTGAGGGATATTAACATTTGAGGATTTTCCTTCTTGGACAACGACTCCTTCGCCATTATTATTATCATCATTCAAAGGCACATGAGCATTATTTTCATCATCCTTAACAAGCTCGGGCATGTGAAGGGTATTAACATTTAAGGATTCTCTTTCTTCTTGGACAACTACTCCGTGGCCATTATTATTATCATCATTCAGAGGCACAGGCACGTGAGCGGTATTAACATTTGAGGACTCTCCTTTTTCTTGGGCAACTACTACATTGCCATTACGGGTTGAATTCTTCGTTGCCATCTTTCTTGATTAATGGAGACCCAGAGATAAATAAGATAGCACCAGAAGGACCAGCCTTGTCTTCAATTCAAACAGAGATTTGAATTGAATTGGATATTCAATTAATGAAGCAACCCGCTAAAGCCTAGCTTACAGTGAAGATAAGTTGGCAGAGGGGATGTTATATTTCAAGTAGAGGAATCAAACTTGGAATGAAACAGATACGGCCCTTGGCAATAGACACCATCGGATCGGTTCGCCACCCTTCATGCCCAATCGAAAACGCACATTAAATTAGGTGATGAAAATGGCTAATACACCATCTTAACCCCAAGATGGAACAACGGTAGTGTCCTCCATTACACTATTAGGCTAAAATTTTTTAAAAAGTTAAAACAAATAATTAAAGTAAAAGGAAACTAAGAAGAACTCTAGTTAGTATAGTCATTATCTTTTTTTATGCTCAAGATATATTGTTTTCACGGGGAAAAGTAAAGTTTATGACAATTAAATCCAAAAATGTTGAGATAGGATAAATGGAAGGTGGAAAGTTTAATATGGGCTTGAAAACAGATTCCGTTTTGTAATAAGAAAAAATGTCTCTTTTGAAAATTTATGAGGTACTAAAGACTTCCAACACAGGTCTATCTTTGACCTGTTGGGCACTAAAAAAACAAGTGGCTACTGTTGGGCACTAAAAAAACAAGTGGTTTCAAGTTTTTTTGTCTCAGAGTTAGTTATCTCGCTGTCCAAAACCACCAACTCAAGATTATTTCTCACGGGCTGCTATAGGATTGTTTACTATCCTAGTTCTAGCAACAATAAAATTTGTCCTAGCTACTATTTGAAGGCTGCTAACATGTCTCATAATTCACCCCCTCAAATCTTCCTTTAAACTAATGACTGAATGCTCTTTTAAGGTGCCCTTGCAAGTGTTTTAGTAACCAAGGTTAGCACATGCATAAACCTTAAAATATACAATACCCTCTTATATCTTTTAACTATTTTATAGTTGATAATAACTAAGGTGTGAGTGCAAGTTAATGATGGTCTCTCATGAAGCGTTAGTGGCAATGAAAATATGGAAAAAACAACATTTTGTTAACTTGGAGGGATTATTCAAGGTACTTTTACAATGAATTTGAATATTGTGTAACAAGATGAATTTGATTTTTTCTAACAGTGGTATCTTATTTTTCAAACAAAATATAAGGTATATGTTTTTGTTAGTGCAAATGTTTAGTATCTTAACGATGAAATTTCATTCCAAAAAGTTATATACTTGTAGAGAACCCATTTTTCTTGTGCTCCTCTAGTGCTGCATATAACTCATTTGTGAAATGGTTAAGCCGAAAAAAAGTTATAAAAAAAATAAGAGAGGTATGTATTCTAGTATTTTGATATAGGTGAAGACAAAAATAGAGTAAAAATAGTAAACAATGTTTATTTAATTTTTTTTATATATATTTGAAATATGCATAGCAGATTCGATCTATGTCTGCAGTTTCGTAAAAAACTGAAGTGTTTATCCTATAGAAAAATAATGTCAAAGACAAAGATATAGAGATGTATTAACAAAAATGAAGGATTTTATCAATTTGCAGATCAAACCACTAGGTTTGTCATCCTGAACCTAAATCTCATCCAACCAAGTCATCATACACCTTGTCATCATAAACCTTGTTTTCTTCTCCATGCATTTGATGATTGGTTTATAGCTATCATTATTCACCCATTTGTGGGTAGGGGAGACGAGACAAGCTCCCATATCATTGGGATGTTTTCTAATTGGTTTTCATGACTGTTATGACTATTATGAGTGATGTCATAGGTGTCAAATTTCTCTTTTTCTTAGTACCCATTTATCTTTTTTGACGTGTCACCTTTGCTTATGTGGCATAGGTGTCAAAATTTTCCTTTTCTTAGTACCCGTTTATCTTTGCGAACATGTCACCCTTGTTCGCATGGCATAGGTTTTGACTTTTTATCTTTCTTACAACCTCTTTATCTTTGATGTCATGTCACCCTTGTTGACAAGGCATATAAGTGTCGACCTTTCCTTTTCCTTAGTATTGATTTATCTTTGCTAATGTATCACACTTGTTGATATGGCATAGGTGTCGAACTTCTCTTTTCCTTAGTATCCCTTTCTCTTAGATGACATGTCACCTTTGATGAGTTGGCATGTGTTTCAATCTCTTCATTTTATTAGTACCCCTTTTTCTTTGTTGACATCACATATGTGTCAAACTTTTATTTTTCTTAGTACCCCTTTATCTTTGTTGACATGTCACCCTAGATCATGTGGCATAGGTGTCAAACATTTATTTTTATTAGTATCCATTTACATTTGTGGATATGTCACCATTGTTAATGTGGCATAGGTTTTGACATTTTATTTTTCTTCATACCCTTTTATATTTGTTGACATGTCAACCATTCTAACAAGGAATAGGTGTTGACCTTTTCTTTTCCTCAATACTTATTTATCTTTGCTGACATGTCACCCTTGTTGATGTGGCATAGGTTTCAATTTTTTTTTTCTTAGTACCCATTTCTTTTTGTTGAAGTGTCACCCTTGCTGATGTGGCACAGGTTTCAACTTTGTATGACTGCAAAACCCTAGTTCTACCTCGGTACTATTATTTCATTGAAATCCAACCCTTGATTTTTGACTAATAGTTATGAATTTACTAATATCTCCTTGTGGATATGATACATATTTTATCAACTTTTATGGATATGATACTTTTCTTCCTCTCTGATCAACTACTCTAATACCATCTTGAAATACCCTTATTCTAGCACCTAGGTATCTTGTTATCTAGTGATTTCCTTGTTGTAAGTCAAATTAGTAGCTCACAAAACAACATACACTTGATGGAATATTCAACTCAAATAAAGATAGTGGAAGAAATACTGGAAACCAAAATATCAAAGGAAATGAACAAATATATTCTTCTCATCAACTATGCTTATCATTCAAAAAAATTGAAATCTTATAAGGGCTATCGTACCTAGGAAAATTACAAAAAGAGAAATACATAAAATTATAAATAGTAACTGCAAACTCTAGTCAGTCATGAGCTATTGTACTACCTCGGTTTTTCATGTTTCCCAAGATTTAAGTGCCTTTCCTTAAGAAAACTCATGTATATGTGACTTTCTCCACTAAAACATGCATACATGCACTCAAAAACTATACGAAAAATATGTACGGGGCGACCTTGCTGTTGTGGATCCAATATGATGAAACCCATTTGTGTCTGCCTTTGTTCTCTCTTCTCCTTCACTTGATATCTAGATGGAAGTATTTATCCACCTATCCAAGATATCATTGAATCATAGTCCTTCACGATCCAACTCTCTCAGTATCAACTATGTCTTTCTCCTTCACACTAGCCTTGCTTTTATAAGATTGAGTTATGACCTAACCTTAATCTCCAAAGTGATTAATGGTTGAGATTACTTCTCACCTCACTTGGGATAATTGACTATTATTTAATTCATTAATGATAATTAAAATATTTCTTTAAATAAAAATAAACTCTTTAATAAAATAAATTTACCTTAAGAATTCCTTTAATTAAAGTAAAGTCACAAGGTAGAAGACTATGGATGACTTCCATACTTCTAGACACTCTAATGTGTGTGGAAATTCTTTTCCAATGTTACAAACATCAACACTGGGTCGTCATCTTTGGAAGAATCACACAAAACAACAAAGAACATCATTCAAGGGGAGTTCCCAAGCTTCCATATGTCCTTGTATATTCTAGATGTAATGTGCATATGCCACTCATTCCCATAGATGGGTTGGACCTGGAATCCCAACGATCCCCTGATCCACATCTACTACAAGATATTGTGGGAGCACATATATCAGAACGAGTATCATAAAATCTAGGATAAATTATTGTCTCCTTGGTAGCACCATGTATGACAACAAAGTGTAGGCTATATTCAAAATGATAGGGGACTTATACCTCAGGATATATGGAGCCACTAAATACCACACTTACTTATGAAATTCATTCTAAACAGGTTGGTGATATAGGAGATCACCTACTAGACTATCATGCATAGTGTTGGTGTAACACTATATAGAGAAAAGAAGGTTATTTGGCCTCTTCTCTTGCTTTAATTTGGTTCCTATACATTTGAATATGTCAAGAAGATGCAAAATGAAATAAACACATTAGCATATTTCCACTTCAGAGAGGAAAGATTCCGAAGGCATGATCCTCTGGACATCATCAAAAGTCATTGCATCAATTGCAGTGATCCAGATTTTATAAGCAAAATGAAATGAATACAGATTATTAAAAGATGCCTAACAAAGAATAACATAGATACAAAAAAATTGGTTTTCTATTCAATAAGGAAATAAACTGAAATTATAAAATGCAATGAAAAACAAGCTTGCTGGAATGGTGGTGACTTATCTCTGAGAAGAGATGTGACAGCTGCACTCATTCACAAGAAGATGATTACAATGAGGCTCTAAAGGCATTTTTACAATAAACAAGAATTTCAAAAACCCTTGACATCCAAAAACCTAACCCTAGGAGATGAAGTGCCAAAATTCATGTGGGCCTTGTTTGCGTAAGTTAGTACATCAACTTCTTGGGGTCGTAACTTTTGCATACGATCTCCATTTTAGGCGCATGATAGCCCGTTGGAAAGGTATTGTCATGGAGATTCATTTTGGGGGCTCAATAAGAGACTTCATATATAATTGAGAATATCTATCTCAAAAAAACATCATTTAAGCCCCAAAAGTTAAAAACTGCTAAAAATAGTAAATTACCAAAATTGCCAAAAAATTGTTTTGAGCAAGTTAGAAAAGGTGGGTGGCCACCAATATACACCTGGATCAATAATCCCTCCTTAGGAAGCAATGGTCTCCATTGCATCGAGTTCCCCCATCAGATGAGGAAATTTATGCTGAATTTTTCCCAGGGTGAGCCACTTGCCTTGGTGCAGGAGCTGCCTTGCTTTGATGACTCAATAAAGATGGATCCTTTGTTGTCAAGTGACCTTAATCTGTGTGTAAACAATATGATCATTGGATTCCTATTGCATGCACTCAGGGTTGAGCTCTGTTGGTGTCAATTTCTCTTCTATCTCTGAGGTGTCTAATAATGGTAGGAAATATGGCCGAAGGAGAGCCATGTTGAAGAGTGGGTGCATGCGAAAGAAAGGGGGAATGTTGAGCTCAAAATAATTATCACTCACAAAATTGGTGATGGTGTATGTCCCATAAATAAGTGGGCGAAGCTTCTGATGGGGCCCTGTAAGGCGTTCTTTCTAAAAGTGCAACCAAACTTTGTCTCCCACCTGAAACTTATGTGGCACCCGATGTTGATCGTGGCACTGCTTGTACTTGGAATTACACTTTTGTAGAATATCCTGAACCTGTTGGTGGATGTGTTGGATTCGATCAATGAACTAGGTGGCTTTGTCATCTTCTGGTGGATCATGGGATGATTCGACCGAGGTGGTCACCAGGGGTAGTGAAAAATCCATGGGGCCCACTGGTTGGAATCCCAATCCCACCTCAAAGGGGTTGTGACTAGTTGAGCTATGAATGACTTGATTGTAGCTATGTTGGACATAGGGAAGACTCTAATCCCATGTGTGGGGGTGTTTTTAATTGTGCATGCACAGGATATGTACGATCATCCGATTTAAGACCTTAGTTTGGCCATCTGTCTAGGGGTGGAAGGTAATGGATTTGGTGAGTTTGGTATCCAATAATGACCAGAGGATCGACCAAAATGTGCTGAGGAACCGACTGCCATGGTATGAGATAATGTTTTGTGGGATCCCATAATGTACCCATACTCATTCAAATAATATCTCAACAGTGGCTTCTACTGTGATTTGTTTCTTGCAGGCGGCTAGAATCACCATCTTGGAAAAGCGATCAACAACCACAAAAAAANCACAAGCATTGATGCAGCGCCGAGAGGACACGGACAATAAAATATGTTATAAGTTATAACAGGAAGGCTCAATTTAATTAAGCAGACATTCTTTGATTACCAAACTACGAGCACCATGATTAAAAAAAAATCCAGCTTCACCTTGGCACAAGTAGTCAACACGAATCCGCCCTGCAAACTCGCGTTACAAAACTAGAACACCAAAAACATTCAGTCAACAGGGATCCTAGCTGCAGGCTTGCGTTCTCCATCAACAGAGTGGAAAAATTGTAGTGAGAAGCAATTATCATTCCCGTAGCCCAATAATTGGATGAAATGATAAAGGAAGTAGACTTCTTGTTGCAGTTAGGGCTCCCAAACCCTAATACCTGATATGAACGAAGATGTAGAAAATACACCAGGAAGAAGGGTTTTAGCGATTTAATGGTTGTCAATTATTGTGTTTCTTTCCAGTGGAGCACGCGCGATAGTTTAAATTTCAAATTTTGAAATTTGAATTGTGTTTCTTTCCAATGGAGCGGGCGATAGTTTAAATTTCAAAATTTGAAATTTCAATTACTTATTTGGTGGTCTTAGCCTGTCATTGCAACCATGTACACTAACTCGCAGGAGCTCTGGTCGATGACATTCATATGAGGATGCATGCATGGCATGTATTGAGGGTCCCGCAACACGGAGGAACCACCTGCGCCGGGGAACTGCCGGAGTAAGCGGCTCGGGAGGGAAGATTGCTCCCGAGTTAGCCTACTCCGATATTTACTAGTTGTGACATGCGTTAAGATGTCTAGTACAATTTGTTTAGGACTTGTGTTTCGTTCAAAGGAGTCTTTTCATTGATAAACCATCATTGAAATTTGGATTACGCTTGGGAAAGTTATTATCCGTGTCCGTTCAGAGTTCACGTGTTGCTGCAAGTCTAGGTGAAATTTTCAGTGATTTTAATTATATTTAATATTGTCTTAGGTTTTAGGTTAAAGACTTTACTAAATGAAGTTTTGGGAGTTTTTTAGCGTGATGAATCCATTTTTACAGTTAGAGATGGATTTTGAACAATAAAAAATAGTGATTCGTGTAAATTTATATTCCCAGATTCCTGCTATTAGAAATTGTTAAATCCACAGATTTGAGTGATTATCTATAAAATCTGAGTGTCTCTTTTATCAACACACTGAATCCATTTCTGTATTCAAAAATAAATTTTAAATAACAAAAATAATAATTTTCTACAAATTTATATAACCAAATTTTGAAAAAAAAAAAAACCATTTCGTAGTAAATTTAAACAACCCCTATTTAATTGTTCTGAAAAAAAATCCAGTAAGTGATGAGGTTAACTATATATGAAATGTTTTTATCTTACTTTGATTTATGGTTTGGTTTTATTTTATTTTATTTTAATTTTAATTTTTTATGAATTTTAAATACTTATTATATGGAGAATGATAATGTGAGTATGAAAAAAAAAAAGTGCAGAGAATATACTATGTGGCTTATCACGTAGAAATCAGGACCACAAGAGTGATCGAACATCATTGTTTCCATCATGCTATAATCTATAATGTTCTTAATGCTTACTATAGTGAGATAATTGATACTCCCTCTTTTTAGACACCAAGATAAACATTAGAGATTATGGAGAAGGCTCATCTTCCTATTTCACGTAGTCGTTCTTGTGTGTTTTCTCCATAGGCTCATCATTTATTAGGATAGGATTCCAAGAGTTTTCATCATATGTTGAGGATAGGTCTAAATTCTCCTTAAGATTGGTTTGAAATTTGCAAGAATATTGAAAAAAAATTCTATGTAATTTCTCTAATAATGCCCCCCTCTCAACATTAAAGATTTCCCTGTAAAGAGACTCAAAGTTTTGGTCCATAACATGTAGTTTGTCCAATATGGCCTTGTGTTCCATGTCCTTCTCCTCAACAACTTGTGCAATAAATGCTTTGTTCATCCAATATAATTATGTGAGGTTAGAATTTTTTGTGTCTCAAGAATATCCAAAATGAGGAATCTAGTCTTTAAAATGTGCCTCTAGTTGCTCACAACTTGTGAGTTGTTATCTTTTCCATTTAAATTTATCTTCCATGTTGTCAATCTCCCTTTAATATCCTTAGAAAACCTCACGTGGAAGTTTGAGGTGGCTCTAAGACACCCAATCCCCTAAATACCCTTTCTAGGGATGGGGCATCAATTTTGTTTTCCCTGACTCTCTCAAATATTAATTATGGGATCTCCATTGGCTACAGTTCGCCACGAGCTTTCTAACAGTCGCCACCACACTAAAATATGAGCTCTGATCTGCAAGTTATTTCCTCCCGAAGTTACCCGGACGATTATTAGTTGGGCTCTTCGGCGATTGACGATGAGTGCCCCTTTTTCTCACTCCCCGAAGTCCCGAAATATCGCCACGTGGCCTTGGCCCTTTGACGATCGTCGTTCGGTGTTTTGCGTTGGACGTCCATTTTCGGCGTTTTGCGTTGAACGTCCCTTTTCGATGTTTGGCGTTTTGCGTTGAATGTCCATTTTGGCGTTCGACGTTTTGCATTGAACGTCCCTTTTTGGCGTTCAACCTTCAACAGTCGGCAAGCGACGTCCTACATTTTCGACATTTCGACGATTGACGATCATCATTTAATGTTCGACGATTGATGATCGTTATTGAATGCTCCTTTACCATGCTATGCCCAAAAATTTTGAACTCCCAAAATTATCCAGACTCTTGGAGTCCCGGAAACATCACCATCCACGTTGGCTAGGTAGGCACGAACCAAAAGCTCACATGCGACGAGGGCCAGGGGGGGCACGTGTCCTCATTACGGGGTGACACGTGTCATGCTCTAATAGGAATAAAGGGTCTGTGAATCGACCATATCTGTGTGACACGTGGCACGCATAATGTGGGTCCACGTCACCTTGAATGACATCAAGATGCCACGTCATCCTATACTGATAGCTTCTCGGCCCTTCGATCTCACGGTCAGTAAGAGTCCATATAGATCCATAGATCTATGACTTTCGTTACTTCGCGGATCTGGACTTCAGATCTTACCAACTCCTCGCATTGCAAATTCCCCAAAGATCCCAGTCTCTGGACTCTCGGATCTAGCGTCAAGTGTCTTCATCCTACGAACGACCAAGATTCATTTCGGCGTTCACGAATTCAGATATTTTCACAATCTATAGATTCTTGGCCAAGTTCCTCCTGAGTACCAAGTCTCTAGACTATAGGATCGCTTGCCATGTACCCTCTCATCCAACGTCTCTAATTCGACGGACAACCTTATACAAGGGACAAGTAGGGGCCACATGTTGCTCCATGAGGCGTTCCCAGTCGATTGGGTAATCGAGGGTGGTTTCTTAGATCGACAGTTGAGAGGGATCCCGAAGGATCCGAAGATCGACGATCCATGTCACTTCGAAAGTTCGGCATTTGGGGGTTCGACGTAAATCTTTTGGCTTCCTCTCCGGACCACCCCTGATCTATCGCCACATGTACCTAGCATTCATGGCCAAGATTTACTCCGGCTCGCATAACTTCGGGGAAACTCGTGCATCCCTATATCGTCGAATACCGGAACTTTTGGATAGTTGTTGATCTATGGACACGTTTCCCCCCACTTTCAACGGTCCCGATTAACTTCGTGACTCCAGCATTCGAGAGTTTCGGTGCTAGACCACTCCTATCCTCCCGAAGTAGAACTGCGTCGAATCACTTAACGCTTCCCCTCCTAAGTTCGATATAACAACTAAGAGAGATCTCCAGTGGATCCCTAGATCTACGACCCTCATCAATTCACGACTCCGGACTTCGGTTATTTTCGAGGGTTGTGGAGTCATAAGTTCTAAAGTCTCGAAGCCAAAAGGGCTATCTCCTTTCGGGCTAGCACAGGGTTCCCAGGTCCTAGTCATATGGACCCTCTAATGAGTCTCAGGTTGTAAGGTCGAATCTTAGTCGAGATTTTGTTAAGGCTGTGGGCACGAGCCCATGGTCTCTTAGGCTACTGGTTTGAAGGAAGCGCCCTCCACTCACAGAACTTAGGTTCTAACACAAGGAAAGGAACCTTTGAAAGATCAACAGGACTATAGCAGTCCGGTAGAGTTTGCCTCGAATCTAGTATTGTGAAGTTGATCCCTCGGGAGAATACCTTGAGGATTTCCCAACTAGCCCAAAGGCCACACTGGTCATATTATAACCATTCAAAGACAACAATTTACAGAAGAAAATTAAGCATTATAATTCAAACACTACAAATCGTAGTCATAGACACAGACATTCGATCATGCATTTCAATTCAAGTGTGCAAGGTAAACAAAGTACTTATCTATTACAGTCACAGCCAACCAAATGACTATGGGTGTTCGCCTTTCCACCCAAGCACAGGCTCAGAGACATTCATTCTTAGCACTATCGCCATCCTCGTGCCAAGCCATGATATCACTAGGGAACTATGCCATTTCTTAGAGGCCTTCTCTCTATCACAACATCCCTGTGAGGTTTATCATATGCTTCACCAGCATCAAGCTCACGACCTTCCTCTTTCCTTTTGCATATCTGGGTCGCATGTTCCCCTCTGTGCATGTGTTCTTGTATCGTGTCTCTCCTGCTCTCTACAGAGCCTCATGCACGCCTTCTCCCTCTGGTGGTATTCTCCTTGTCTCTATTTTTTCTATATCATTTCCTAGGATGGTCCTCGACCTATCATGTTCCTTCTGTCAGAAGGAAACTCGGGTCAGCCTGGTATTCCAGACCCTACTGTACTTTGGGCTAACATCCTTCAGTCATACCATGCTTCCATTCATGAGGGTGGTTGATTATCCAACCACCAGTCCTTCCTTCATTAACCAGTTCCTCTCCTTGGGATCTGGATGAGGATTATTACCTTAGCAAAGGGAATTTGGGTCATTTGAACAAATGAACCCTCTCCATATTTTTCTCATTCTTTCCTCTAGTGATATCATGGTTAGTACTTCAAGGCTTTACCCCCACAGTCAGTCATTGGAAAATTTAAATAATAAATTTACATTGTTCCCATGCCATAGCATGGTGATCATAATTAATGACTAATTACAAGTTGGGGGAAATAGGGGTATTACAATCCCCTCCCCCTTAAAGGGAACATTTTCCTCGGTGTTCTTTCTCAGTAACACATGTCATGCCTTTGTCATTCAGCTGCTTCAGAAATCTTGACCCTCTTTGTGGGTCAAGTCGTTTCAAACTCTCGGCCTTTGTCACCTGTCTTCAAAAATCTTGGACAACAAGCATATTAATCTTAGCTTTCATGCGTAAACATTTTATTGTTGCATAAAAATCAAGAAAATTTCATAACTTAGCACAATACTCATCTGTGTAGTTCGTGGATTCGTATCCGCATGGTTGCTTTTTTTTCTTGGCTTACTGTTTTTCGTGGACATACCCATTGTGTGCATGATCCAAATCAATAGTTTATAAGAATTTTTAAAGTATCCTCTTCATTGTGGTCACTCACCTTCCAGGCCCAAGCTCAAGCATCCCCTTCTCGGCTATACAGTTCCTCAGATGATTCATCTTTCCTTGCCAAGGATTTCTCACATAAGAAGAATTTCAGAGACTTCATTAAGCCTTACAGTCGAGGCGTCCCTCAGACTTGCTATGTCGAGGCTTCCCTCGGACTTGTGTTTCCACAACACAACATATTCTAGGTGATCATGGCTTACCACATGTTTATCCTGGCCCAATCAATAGCCTTTTTCATGTTTTCCATCTTGACAGCCTTCATCTATCCTCCCTAGACAAATCTTTTTCATCTCACCTGTACCACGAGTATAAAAAATTATGAGAAATTGTCATCAATTTCAAATTCATAATTTTCTTACAAATCTGTTACCCATAGATTTCCACATTCCCCATTTATTTTCAGATTTGTTTTGCACAAGAACTAGATTCACAAGTTTGGGACTTTCCTTCCCATAGCAATTTAGCTCAGTGGGAAATTGGTCTTTCTTATGGGCTTACAACACTGCCATATCCAAGACCCTTTTTTCCTCCTATATTTCAACATTCCTCATCTAAACAGATTGTTAGTTTTCATGCACATTATATTTTCAAACGATGCATACTAACAATCCAAGTCATTTTCATCTATTCAATGGTACAAATAAAAGGAAAGTATTATTATTTATGTAAGCATCCTTTCAACATACTAAATTTTCCAAGTTCAATTCAAATATTAAATGACTTTAATCAATGTGCCAATATTCATGGTCACATTCATACCCAATGCACCCTTGCATTGATTTTCAAGTTGCCAGACTTGGTGACAAGCACTTTGCTATGGTGTGATGGATTTTAATCAACCTCTTCACCATATGGTTTATTCTTTCTCATTCACTCTTACAACATGACTATGCTTCCTACTACAAGCTGATCACGATCCCAAATCAACGCACATGAAACTAAATGTTTATCTTGAATGCACCAAAACATTCTTCTTTCATTAGTAACCAGGGTGTCAACACTCATGGCCACCCAATTTTCTCTTTTATTTAACATCTATACAATGTAAGTAAAATATTGGAAGGCCCTCCTTCCTCACTGGAAAATCTGTTGTCTACTCTTTATGCAAACCTGCATTTCCTCGAAACAATTCCATGCAATGTGTTAACTATGAGCACCTTTATTCCCATTCTCCCTAGATTGGTCATTGTACCCATGGTATTCTTTACTCATGCATTTTCTTGCAAGGATTATAACTCATCCTTGACTGGCATAGACTTCCTCTCTCTATTGTTCAGATTCTTCTTTTTTGAATCTTACCCCGCTTGGGTAGAAATAGCATACAACAACCACTCACAATTATTTGCATATCTTTAGGATAATGAAATATTTTCAGAAGGGATTCTTACCAAATTCCTTTATACCTTATGCCACATAGGTATGGACATTTTTATACATGTTCTTGCTGCTAGCACCCTCTCTTATATTACCTCATTAATGGTGCTTTATGAGAACTTTTTAAAGCCCCTACAATAGTCTTTTGACAACCACCTTCTCCTAGTCATCCTTTTCTTGAGGTTGTCCATCATTCACAATTGTCTTCCTCAACAGTTCCAAGTCCTTTCTACACATGACATACATCATAAATATGTTATTCATCATGTAAAATAAAAATGCAAGTATCATAGCTTTTAAATCAATAAAACAATTTTCAGATATGTCCTAGCATATCTCTATGCACATCATCACATTATCCTTAATGCTTACATGAGTGCAACACAAGAAATTCTCAGATGTTTGCATAGTCATACAACTGTCATCATTATGGTGTCAAAACATTCACTTTCATCGGCATACCAACTTTCTTGTCCCAAAGAAAACATAATACACAACAAGAAAGGAGTTAAGGCTCTTCCATTTTCCCAACTCCACCTACACAGCCTGGGACCTTCAGTCCAACTGAGTTATTTTCCAAGGCCTCACTACCTTTGTTTAATATGGCTTCAACCAAGCCTATTCATTCAAACTTACTTACATACTTACTTATTCTTCTTTCTCCAGCTGTACTCGTTTCCACAGCTGTTCTTTAAGCCTACGACTCAGTTAAACAATCCCGAGTCCTTAGAGTGAGAAAAGTGTTCCTCCTTTTCTCCTTCTTTGCTTATGCAATCTACTTCTTATTGTGATCTTGTTTTTTTTTGTTTTTTTTTTAGAAACCTCGGTTAGTCTCACCCTAACTCTTAGGATACATCAACATGATTTAATAGCAAACCTTTTTTTTTCATAATGAGCTATGAACCTGCACACATTTCACATTACCATTTGGTTATCAGAATGGTCTACCCTCGTGGATTAGTTTAATACTCATATATTTTGTTTTAAAATGTAATCCAGGATTCTTATATAAATAGGTTTGTAGCCCACTGCTCAATTCTCATAAATCATTAAGGTTGGGACTTCGTTCTCCTGACAGAGTCTTCACACAATTCTTCCATAGATAACTCCTTCAACATGCAAATTACTTATTGCATATCCTTCTCTATCTGTGAGGTCCTCAGCCTTGCATTAGCTTCAACTATTTACCCAATATTCCATAAGGAATATAAACATACATCTTTATTATGCATTCAGATTATTTGTACACACATATTCCTTGTTTTTCTAACTTACATCTATGATGCACTTAACCACATGCATAATCATAAATCATTTAACTTATGATTGTTCACAATTTCTCTCATGCAGTCCTTAAAGGCTTAATCATGTTGTTTTTTTTCATGACAACAGTGCATCCTTGCTCATTTACTCTTTCATATTTTTATACTAACCTTTCCTAAGGGAATGGAACACATTCCCCTCAAGCCATCATTCAAACCCAATCTTTCATGAATCCTCGGAATAGAATCGGTCATGCATTCACGATATTCATTCAATCTTGGCAAGTATAATTCTTACCTGACATATCACTCATCAAGGAAGCCATATTGTTCCTCTAGTATACATATATTCTTACATCATACATGTGCGTCACTTGCACATTCAATATCATTCATACCTAGTTGGTATTAATATCAGGATTCCTATCAAGAAGCTTCACAATGCATTAAATCCATGCACTCAAGCCTATGCACACCTATCCCAAAAATACATCATGCAAGCTCATTGCTTTCACCCTTTCCATGTCATACATGAACATAGACACATCAGACTTCTAGATCCTTCTCCCAAGGATCTTACTACCATTCTTAGGACAAGTTCCATAGAGATACTCAACACTGATATTTCCTCTCATTTGGGACCTTGCAGTCATTCTCATGCTATCCACATGGCCAATTTAACATACATAATCATAACTATGTCTCTTTTTCCATATGACAACAACCAACAAGAAATATTTCTTGCCTCTAGTGTTATAAGATGACTCAACAGTCCATAAATATTATCTGGGAAAATCCAATAGTTCCCCAAGGAAACAAGACATCTTATCAAGCTTCTCTTTCATCCCTCAAACCATTCTTGGTCAACAAATTTCTGCAAGGGAATCTTTTCCTAAACTCCCTCTTATAGCTATCTGAGTATACAAAGATATTTCCATATGGTTATCATCCACCTCTGGATATCAATCTGACCCATTGGGCTTCTAGAAGTGCCCCAACACTTTCTTTATCACATTCTGGATCAACATTTAATCAACAATTTTACCTTATTTATAATAAATTTTAATGTCCGATAACATTTGGACTACTCCCTTAAAACCCATATACAAATTCAAATTATGTTACTTACTAAGTATTCTAGTTCATAACTCCACACTATATTTAGGTCATAATCAATATTAACCATTATACCTAGAATTCTTCCTTTTGTTCAAAAACAGTCATGGATGGAGGTCACTCTCCTCCTCCCACAAGAATTCTGGCAGACTAGTTTCCTATCCACCAAGCAAGGGAGGTTGTTGTGATTTCTCACTCAATCACTCTATATATCTACAGCTATGTTTATTAGCTTGATTAGAAAAACCCTTCCCAACAATTCATATACCCAGAAACAAAATTTGTTTCTTAGTTCCCTTTGAAACCCGAGAGTTGTGCATGCTCTCCCTTTTTAGAGAATGGTCACAAGACTCATTCCTCTGATCGTGAGGGGTTATACACATATACCAGGTTTAATTCTTCATTAAAGAAATAATTATTAATGCTACGGATCCTTTCAATACATTCACATCCAAGTCTTGTTGTTAGTGCCCATCAACATAATCTCACTCCTGTAGGATCGACTATCATTTCCAAAAGAAATGATAGGATTCATTTTCCACAGACTAGTATGATTCAATCTCGTTAGGTAAGATGCCAACTGAATTTTAATCTACATCTTTCAATGAACTTGTGCAGATAACTTCCATACGATAGTGGTAGTCTTAGCAGGCTCATGTTAGCCTAGCCTTTCGACTTTTCTCCGACCTATCTAGGCCTTAGTCTGAATCATGCTCTGCTAGATAGGGTAGGGTAGTATGCCCTCTCCCTTAGAGTTTTTCTAATAATATTTTTATGTGACTCCTGCATGAGCCCAAGTAGGCCAAGTGTTGTTTCCATGCTCTGATACCAATTTGCAACACACCCAATCCCCTAAATACCCTTTCTAGGGATGGGGCATCAATTTTTTTTCCTTTTCTGAAATCTCTCAAATCTTAATTCTGGGATCTCCATTGGCTACTGCTCGCCACGAGCTTTCTAATGGTTGCCACCACACTAAAATCTGAGCTCCGGTCTGCACGTTATTGCCTCCCAAAGTTACTCGGGCAATTATTAGTTGGGGTCTTTGGTGATCAACGTTGAGCACCCCTTTTTCTCACCCCTCGAAGTTCTGAAATCTCGTCGCGTGGCCTTGGCCCTTTGGCAATCGGTGTTCGACGTTTTTCATTGAATGTCCCTTTTCGGCATTCGGTGTTTTGTGTTGAACGTCCCTTTTCAATGTTCAACATTTTGCATTGAACATCCCTTTTCGACGTTCGACGTTCGATGTTTTGCGTTGAACATCCCTTTTCGACATTTGATGTTTTGCGTTGAACGTCCCTTTTTGGTGTTTGACGTTTGGCAGTCAGCAATTGACGTCCTATGTTTTTGGCATTTCGACGATCGATGATCGTCGTTGAATGTCTGACGTTCGATGATCGGTGATCATCGTTGAACGCTCCTTTACCATGCTATGCCCAAATCTTTTGAACTCATGAAATTATCCAGAATCTTAGAGTCTCAGACACGTCACCATCCACGTTGGCTAGGCATGCATGAACCAGAAGCTGACATGCGACGAGGGCTAGGGGAGACACATTTCCTCATTAGGGGGTGACAATGTCATGCTCTAATAGGCATAAAGGGTTTGTGAATCGACCATATCTAGGTGACACATGGCACACGTAATGTGGGTCCACGTCATCTTGAATGACGTTAGGATGCCACATCATCCTAGATTGATAGCTACCCAACCCTTCGATCTCATGGTTAGTAAGAGTCCATGTAGATCCATAGATCTATGACTCTTGTTACTTCGTGGCTCCAAACTTCGGAGCTTACCAACTTCTCGCATCGCAAATTCCTCGAAGAGCCCAGTCTCCATACTCTCAGATCTAACGTCGTGTCCTCATCCTACCAACGGTCAAGATTCATTTCAGCGTTTGCGACTTCAAAGGTTTTCACACTTAATAGATTCTTGGCCAGGCTCCTCTAGAGTACCAAGTCTCCAAACTATAGGATCGCTTTCCACATACCCTCTCATCCAACGGCTCTAATTCGATAGACAACCTTAGACAGGGGACAAGTAGGGGCCACATGTTGCTTCATGAGGCATTCCCGGTCGGTTGGGTAATCAAGGGTGGTTTCTTAGATCTATGGTTGAGAGGGATCCCAAAGGATCTGAAGATCGACGGTCCACGTCACTTCGGAAGTTCAACATTTGGGGGTTNGTCGCCGCGTGCATCTAGAATTCACGACCAGGATTTACTCTGGCTCGCAGAGCTTTGCGGAAACTCACACATCCATATACCACCGAATACTCAAACTTCTGGATAGTCGTTTATCTATGGACACATGTCCCTCCACATTCAATGGTCCCTATTAACTTCATGACTCCGACATTCGAGAGTTTTGGTGCTAGACCACTCCTATCCACCCGAAGTAGAACTTCATCAAAGCACTTAACACTTCCCTTCCTAAGTTCGATCTAATGACTGAGAGAGATATCCACTAGTTCCCCAGATCTACGACCCTCATCAATTCACGACTCCAGACTTCAACTATTTTCGAGGGTTATGGAGTTGTAAGTTCCGAAGTCCCAAAGCCAAAAGGGATAGATCCTTTCAGGCTAACGCAAGTTTCCCAGACCTTGGTCACATGGACCCTCTAATGAGTCTTGGGCTATAAGCTTGACTCTTAGCCGAGATTTGGTTAAGGCCATGTGCATGAGCCTGTGGTCTCTTAGGCTACTAGTTTGAAGGAAGCGCCCTTCACTAACAAAACTTAGGTTCTAACACATGGAAAGGCACCTTCGAAGAATCAATAGGACTGTAGTAGTCTGGTGGAGTCTACCCTGACTCTAGTATTGTGAAGTTGATCCCTGGGGATAATACCTTGAGTATTTCCCAACCAGCCCAGAGGCCACACTGGTCATCTTATAACCATTCAAAGGCAACGGTTTACAAAAGAACATTAAGAATTATAATTCAAACACTACAAATCTTAATCAAGGACACAGACATTCGATCATGCAGTTCAATTCAAGTGCGCAGGGTAAACAAAGTACTTATCTATTACAGTTGCAGCCAACCAACTGAATATGGGTGTTCTCCTTTCCACCCAACCATAGGCTCGGAGGCATTCATTCTTATCACTCTGGCCAACCCCGTGCCAAGACATGATATCACTAGGGAACTATGCCATTTCTCAGAGGCCTTCTCTCTGTCACAACATCCCTATGAGGTTTATCAGAGTATTCACCAACATCAAGCTCGCAACCTTCCTCTTTCCTTCTGCATATCTAGGTCGCACATTCCCCTCTATGGATGTGTTCTTGTCTAGTGTCTCTCCTTAGCTCTGTAGAGCCTCCTGTGTGCCTTCTCCCTCCGGTGGTCTTCTCCTTGTCTCTATTTTTTCTATATCATTTCCCAGGATGGTCCTCGACCTATCATGTTCCTTCTATCAGAAGAAAACTTGGGCCAGCCTGGTCTGCCAGACTCTACGATACTTCGGGTTGACATCCTTCAGTCAGCCCATGCTTCCATTCATGGGGGTGTTTTATTATCCAATCACCAGTCCTTCCTTCATTATCTAGTTCCTCTACTTGGGATCTGAATGAGGCTTATTATCTCAACAAAGGGAATTTGGGTCATTTCAACTAATGAACCCTCTCCACAGTTTCCTCATTCTTTCCTCTAGTGATATCATGGCCAGTACTTCAAGGATTTACCCCCACAGTTAGCCATTGGAAAATCTAAATAATACATTTACATTGTTCCCATGCCATAGCATGGTGATCATAATTAATGATTAATTACAAGTTGGGGGAAACAGGGGTATTACAATGGCCCTCATCATGTCCAAGTGAGCCCTCGTAAGGCACGTGGGAGTCTTCAAGGATGGGGAAGTTTTAGGAGCCAAACGGGTACCTTTGAAGGTATTACTCCTATTATATATATAGGGCCAACATAATGGCTAGTAGGCTTCATGATTGAAAATAGAATGAGTCCAGGACTCATGAGAAACCACTAAGGACAAAGGTGTATTGGAGGAATATATCTCAGAATGGAAACAAAGCCAAAAACCATAGCAAAAACCTATGGCAAGGAAGACCGTGTTAAAGGAAGATGTAATATCGAGAAAAAAACTACGTTCTTAAGAGTAGGGAATGGTTTCACCTTATGCCTTTGACCACCACACTTATCCCTTTCAAGATTGACCCTGCCCTCAACCATGGAGAAGAGATTTTGACAACCCCAAACAAAGAAAACCCCAAACTTGGGAGGGGCCAAAGATTGAAACCACCTAGGGACAAACTACAACCAAGGAACAAGAACAGAACCAACACAAGATCAAGGGATTTGTAATACAGGAGAAACTAAAAAAAATGATTTCAAGATAGGGAAGTAGTAGTGTTTTCTTCCTAGAAACCACTCGTGTCACCTAGTAAACTTAAATGATTTACCAAGCCAATCGTCACATTGATAGCTAAAAAAAAAACGAAACCCAAACTATATGAACATGAAGAAAATCATTGACTAGGGGATGCCAAACTTGTCTCCAAATGCCCAAAACGAGCTCAATTCCACCAAATATGGAGCCAATTGTGACAAAAACCTTTATTGCCTAATTTTTATGTCTAGAAAGTCTATAAGGACTCCCTTGCCAATTCATTCCATGATGTAAATCCCAACCATTACTCTACCCTTATCAATCACACAAATTTGGTCCAAATTCACCATTACAACCATAAAACCTATTGTATCGATGCACTACACTCTCTCAAAGAAACTCTCCTTTGTTTGCCACCTCATTTTGAGAATTTTAGTATCACTCTTATTATCAACAACTTAGTGATATTATTAACTCCAATCAATTGAAGTAACATTTGAATTAGTATTTATTTATATTTTAATTAATTAATTAATTTTATTTTATAAATTTACAAATT
>SNQJ01S0101560.1:39976-52074 GCA_010110895.2 Picea sitchensis
CTTGCCTATGGTCTTAGTTGTTTGCAGATACTCGTCGTAAGCTTTTGTCTTCTTGCAATGAACACCGTGGTCGCGTCTTGTTGGATGTCAAGGGGCGACATAGAGTCCGGTATGTTTTTACTTCTACCCGCGTGCACACACCGTAAACACAAAAAAAAAAAATTGCACCTGTATACTAGAATGGATGTCATAACGAGGCGATTCGTGACAGCAACAGTTGGAGAGGTTGAAAACCCCTTCAGATGCTTAAAAGCACGGGCTGGATCACAACGATGTGAGAAGAAGTTGTTCCAGAAATAGGCATCAGGGTGCTAAGAAAGGAAGATCTGGTGGAAGTGTTTCCACGGAGTCATCTAGCAGGAAGAATAATTCGATCGAGTAGTTTGGTAGTGGCACATAGTCAATTGTCCTGAAGAATAAAAAGAGGAATAATTCTCATAGCTCCTTGATTGAATAATTCAAGAAGGATAATTTTATTGTGTTCGATGGAGAAATCAAGAAAGGAGAAGAAGTCGAGGCATGGATGTTTAGTCTTAAGAATTAATTTCGGGTGCATAATTACTTCGAGAATACTAAGGCAAGAATCAACATCTTTAATTTTAATGGAGGAGCTTCCATTTGGTGGGAATACTTCAAGCAAATCAAGGGATTGAAGGAAATCAAGATGACATGGAAGCAATTTGATAAATACTTCTAAAAAGAATACCTATCGAATAAGTATTATGATGATAAAATAAAGGAATTCCATGAGCACAAGTTGGGTAAACTTACCATGGATGCATACACCAAGATGTTTTTGGAGTTGTTGAGGTATGTCACTTACCTCAAGGATGAGAAAGCGAGAGTGCAACGTTTTCTCAGTGGATTTCCACAGTCCTACCAAGATCAAATTGAGTTTGAAAAACCAAAGACATTGGAGGACAGTATTCAGAAGTCCAATTGTTTCTATGGTCAGTCTAAGCATAAGCAAGATCCTTCAAAATACTATAAGAGGAAGGAAAATAGTTGATTCTAGAAGAAGGGATTCAAGTCCTCTTCACATAGTAATCTAAGAAAAGGTGCACAATTGGGTCAACAAAGTAGAGGTTTGCATCAACAAAACTTTCCATGCTAGAGTGGAAACAAGCTAGTAGAGCAAGAAAGAGAAAGAATTTTAGTAGAAAAGGATTCTTCTTGTATGATATACAAGTACTTAGCTCATCAGAAAGCAAGGAGGTAAAAGTCGGATCACCTAGTACTATGGGAATTCAAAGATCTATTTCTAGAGGAAGTGCCAGGAATACATCCAAAAAGAGATCTCGATTTCTAAATAGATATTGTACCTGGAGCATTACCAACTTCAAAAGTTCCTTACCAAATGAGAACACCAGAGTTGGTGGAGATGAAGGTATAGTTGAAGGAAATGTCAGATAAAGGTTACATTAGGCTGAGTGTATCTCCATGGGGAGCATCAAACTTGTTTGTGAAGAAGAAAGATGGTACCTTGATGTTATGTATTGACTATTCCGTCCCTTGTATCATCTATCGAAAGAAAGCAGAAAAGCCTCATTTTCTGGGGTTTTTATCTCATAAACCACGGGTCCCCGATCATCGATTATTCCATACAAACTTCGGTTTTTCCCAAATCATAGGCCAATATGTCCATAGAACAATCAAAGGGTTAGCTGGGGAGAACCCCAAACCTCCGACCCAAGGACAGATATATTTTAATAGACGGCCTGGGAACGATAAGACCCCTCTTCATAGCATGTTGGAAACTACTTCATGTTACTTCTAGGAACCCCATTATATTCATTGATTAGACCTCCTGGAAACGAGAAGAAGACCCCTCTTCAGAGCTCACTAAGAACCTCTTTAGAACAAACCTAGGAACCTCATAACTAGAAAGCTCTCTCAGGACAGAAACATCAGGTTCTCTAACAAGAATTAGCAGATTTCCAGGTTAGATGATCAATCTATCATAACAGCGACACAAAACATATTTTATAGGGATTTTTATACAAGAACTATGGGCTCCAACAACGAGGAATGGAAACATCGTATGACCCACCAATAAACCCTCGGAGAAACCCCTACGAACTCCTTTATAAGTTATTATTAGTTCTTAACTCCCTCCCATTTGAGCACCTATGAGAAGATAAAGTGAAAAAGAGGACCACTTTATCTGGCATGGCGACAATCTTAATCTTTTCTCAGGAGTTGCGGGAAGATATGACTCTCTCCTTATTAGTTGGTCTGCCTACGATGAGCCAATTGTGTGTGCCTGCTGGTTCACTCCAATACTGCGTCGGCCATATACTTAATATGGTCATGCGTCGGTCAACTCCAATACTGCGCCAACCTCTTTAAATTGTTCGTAAGGAAGGAGAAACCCGTTCAATCAAACGATCCTGAAAGAGAAAACAAACCTTAGTGAGCCTTCGAGGTAACAACCATGAGTTCAGTGAGGGTCCTTCACCTTACTTAAATAAAGTTGTAAGGCAGGGTCCTGAATGGTATTGATTGAGGTCAGGGTCAACCCTTCCTTCATACAGGCAAGCTTTGAGGGGAATAAATATAGGGCCAACCTAGAAGACCTTGACCGTATCAAATTTGAGGGAATATTTTTCTCTTAGAGAAGACATGACTCCACAGAATCAAGAAAAGTTGGTCGTAAATTCAGTATTTCATTAAAAAGCACCGTGATTTCTTGCTTGCGGCTTCCCACTTTGGTTGACAGTTCAATCGAACATATGTTTCTCTTTCTTGTACCCATTGTATGGACCTCCCCTGTAATGTTTTCCTGAGTTGCGGTGCCTAGTTTCTAGATCTGTGTGTCCCATGCTGTAGCTATCTTTTTCGTTTCCCACCTGCTTTATACTTGACTGATGATGCATTTGGCTCTTCAGCGTGAGAAATGTGGAATCTATTTGTTAATGATAGACCTATATCTATATCTATTTGGTAACGACGCCTCTATAGCTGCTATGACGAATAGTAGTTTCACCGATGCTTCGATCGTGAGCTATTTATAGGGAAGGAGTTTCACCTAACCCAATTTATGACCTTATGAACACACCACCTGCACTCGACTAGCATGTTGCGTTTGACTGGTCCAATCAAATCTGAGATCTTCATCCCACTAGAAAACCGCTCCCTCCAACCAACGTGCTTCGGCATGCCTGATCTTCCAAGGCTTAGAGGGAATCGGTTCACTAGTGAATTTTGATGTGCCTGCAACTAACATGCTTCTTCGAAACTAGCTGTTACTGTTACCAAAATAAATTCTGAAAGTGGGCGGTGGTTATGTTCTAGTGATCGATGTATCGTACTGGGATGTCTCTTCCTGTGCTGATGGATGGCCTTTTTGTTGAAGACCACCTCACCGCTTTCGAGGACTGCACTGATAACTTCTTTGTTGTAGAGGATGATGTCTTCTCTAGGATGTTTACCCATTTCCGAGAAGGAGAAACTAGGAAGTGGTTTAGGAACTTGCCTAATAACTCTATCAGATATTTGGGGCAATTTCATGAGAAGTTCTTAAAAAGATGAGGGGTTAAGAAAGATAACAGAGATTCTCTGACAAAGTTTCATACCCTCAAGAGACATAACGATGAGACAGTCCATTAGTTCACCAACAGATTTTGCAAGCTCTATCATAGGATTCCTGAGATTGTTAAGCCATCTGAGCCAGCTGCCATGGTAACATATGCAGATGCATTTGAAGTTTCATTTTCCCTTCACTTAGCAGAGAGGAAGTCAGCTGACCTAGATGCCATGTTTAATGATGCTGAAGATATGGAAAGTAACATGAGGGCCTCACGAAGTCAACTCAAGACTAGGTATGACCCACCTGAGAGAAGAGAATACCCTAACAGAAGGAGGGGAAAAGAGCCTGAAGCTTCACTTGCTGGCCAAGAACCTATGTCCATGGAAGAAGTAGCCAAAAGATTGAGATCTATTACCATAGCTCTGTACCATTTGTGAAAGTAATACGTATACATACTTAAAAAAAAAAAGTATACATGTTCATCCGCTATTATTCATTTTTCCTAGGTGGATGTAGAGAGGCGGTATCCGTCCCCTATATAGTGACGGGGAAAGTGATTTGTACCATCTCCTTTATCTATCAATCAATCCCAAGTTATCACACCTAAATTTTGGGTAGGAAAGTGACCTAACTGTAGGCAGGCCAGACATTACACCTATATATCTAAAGTTAATGGTCAAGGTGCGGACCTTCGGTTTCTCTTTAACTAGACAACTTCTCTACGGGTGCATGTGGAAAGAGCTCTGAGACCATCTGTAGACAGCTTTGTAGGAGAAAATCCTTGATACCCCAAAGATCTTCTTTCCAATTTGTAATATTCAATGCCATTCTTGTTTCTCTATCAACATAGTAGTTGGTCATACCAACCCATATACACACATAGCTCTGAACGACTTCAAATATGAAATATCCAAAGCGTTTTAGAGCATCTAATCTGTCTAGTTTACGCCTAGAGGGGAGCCACCCCTGGGATTAAAGAAGTGCTTTCAATTTAGGTAAATCTACCCGAAGCTTGATCTTTTTGGGGTCATTCATGCACAATCGTATTCCAAAAAAGGATACAATATTGCTGCATAAAAGGGTGCTCCTTAGGCCCTGAACTTCCATAGAGAATAACATATCGGTGAATAATGAGTTTCGTGAGTAGGCAATAATAGAAAATCAATGTAGTCGGTTAGCTCCTAGTCGTGGTTCTGAATCAACAACTGCTACTGTTACTACTGAGTCAATTGAATCAACTGGCACTGGGAACCATTAGCGAGGAAAATCCATCTCAGTAGCCGTACCATTTACCGTAGCTCGAACCAACCCTACACTCCTATTTGCTAGTGCCCCTATTATAACGAGATAGGAAATTGAACTAGATGAACATAAAAAAAAAAATCCTTTATCGAGGATTGATGATCCTTTTAATCATCTCAGAGGAGTTGCAACCTTTTCAAAGATTGATTTGAGGTCAAGATACAACAATTCATAATTAAGGATGAATATATCCATAATACAACCTTTAGAACGAGGTACATGAACTATGAGTTTGTAGTGGTGCCATTTGAGATTACAAATGCACCAATCACATTCGTGTGTTTGATGAATAACGTGCTCAACAAGTATTTGGACAAGTGTGTCTTAGTATTTGTGGGTGACATTTTGGTTTATTCCAAGAACAAAGAAGATCATGAATAACATCTTAGGATGGTGCTACAAGTTTTGAGAGAGCACCAGTTATATGCTAAGTTCAACAGGTCTGATTTCTTTCAAAATGTAATTCAGTATTTAGGGCACAAAATCTCAATACAAAGAGTGACAGTGGATCCCAAAAATATCAAGGAAATCATGGATTAGAATGACCCTAGAAATATAACAGAATTAAGATCCTTCATGGGATTAGTTGGATATTATAGGAGGTTCATAAAAGGATTTTCCAAGGTTTTTTGATAATTAAAGTAAAACTTTGGATATTTCATCCTTAAGAAAAATGTAAGCAAAGTAATAAAATAGAAGAAATGTAAGAGGTAGATGTTGTTGACATCCTTATGATGGAAGATAGAAATCACAATAAAATGGATGTTTCGTCCTTTAAAAATGAAATACAAGAAGTGCATGGGTAGCTATGGTTGGTATCCCAATGATGAAAGTTGTGTACTTGATATCCCAATGACTGAAGTTATGATTCATAGTAAAGTGTTTGTTTCATTCTCAAGAAATGAAGTAGGATAAAGAGGTGAACTATAACAAATTAAAAGGATAATTTTTGATATCCCAATGATGGAAGATAGCAATCATATAAAAATTGTTTTTGTTATCACAAGTATGAGTAAACTTTAAAGTAAAAAAATGTCCAAGATAATCAAGAAGCAACAACAACCATATCCAAATTGGTGTTGTTATCACAAGTAAGAGTAAAGTAAAAAAAGGTCGAGAGTGCACTATTAAGGTACTCATTGAGAGTGCACTATTAAGGAACTCATTGTGACTTTGCTAGTTCAAACTTCCACTAGCCCTATGTGTCATATGTGAAAAARGTTATAGTGGTAGCTATTGGAATCATGYCACTCTAGTGAAATAAAAAAGAGAGTAAAGTAWAAAMRTMCAAGATAATCAGAAATAAACATTGTATACAAATCATTAAAAGAATATTGARATGCATTAAGCATTTAATRATATTCTAAGAAACACACAAAAATTGAAAAAATCATGATTTTAACCTTCCATTAGCCTATGTACATTTTAGTATTATGATRAAAAAAATAAAAAAAWARTGAAAATGCAAAATAATTAAATGATTTAAGACATGGRTTTTGTAGTAAATGTTTTTKAGGTCAACCATATACATGTTGSAAGGAGTTATTATATATGGAAATCMTATCATGCTTCTTCATACCTTTTTTKTAATAACTAAATTTGACTTTCAAAGTGGTAGTTAGCTATTTATTTGTAATGAAAAATAAAATTAAAATACAAAATAATTAAAAATKGTTAAAAYATGAAATTTGTAGTAAATGTTTYTTAATTCAACCTCATATTTTTATGTTACAAKAAGTTATTATATATGAAAAAGTGTGWATTGTCCTAWCTTCTCATAAACTTGTTCATACTTTGTTTTCATAACTAGATTTGACTTTAGGCTAGTAGTTAGCTATCATTGACATGCATTTTAAGTTGATGAAAGGATGTAAAATGGAATGAGGTACACCATCCATGCCTCTTAAACATTTAGGAGTGAATTCACTGATGACATATATTTACTAGAGAACATGTATATATTGGCTTATTTAAGATCTAAAATAACTGAATGAATATTTTGTAATTTAATTTTGGTGGAGGGTTTGAAGACATTACATTACAAGAACGGGTAAAACATTATGAATTTTGTTATCACAAGTTATCTAAAACATTACTTACATTCAGTTAAAATATAAATGATAGTTTCATGTTAAAGCGAAAGTTTGCAAATACTTTAGCAATTTTTCATAGTTTTTAAGAAAAGTGAATACCACATACCAACTCCCTTCTTAATATGATAGAAGATAATTTTAAAATACATTAAGTTAAATATATCAAAGCAAACATAACATTAATATATTAGTAAGATATTTTATCTAATCTAAATTGCAAAATGTGAAAGTTAATCATTATAATGATTAATATTTGAAAAACACTAATAACTTTTACATTAATATAAAATAAAATATTAAATTTATGAACTCTTTATTCAATAGAACCAATCAAAATAAAATATGGAATGATCCCTATTATTTGTGAAATACAATGAATGTCTCTAAAACCATAAATCCATAATGTGTGTATAATGTAAACAAACTATTTAGTACAACAATCATTCCACCTTATTCTATAAGGTGATGACTTTTGTAATGTCTTTGAGATGTTTCATATGGAAAGTTTCTCTTATTTAACCATTGTTTCAATAATTCCATAGTTACCTTATTTTATAAGGTGATGACTTTTGTAATGTCTTTGAGATGTTTCATATGGAAAGTTTCTCTTATTTAACCATTGTTTCAATAATTCCATAGTTTTTTTATACCTCTCATTATATATTTTCTTTTTTTTTATTCATCTGTACAGTTTTAGTTGTTATCATATTTTTTTGTTACTTTCAATTTCATCTTCATATTTTCTACTTCATTGTTTAGATCTTCTATTATGTTTTCTTTCTCTTATTATGATAAGTCATCTTCCCATTATAAAACTTTTGTGATTTTTCCTACTATGAACTCCAATACAAATATCTCAAATCTTGGGACTTATCCTATTGTAACCTCTATTCTAAATCAACAACTTTTCCAATGAGATTTTTATCTCAAATTCACAACCCAAATGTTGTGCTTTGTGGTTTTCCTAATTTTTTTCTTAGCTCAAAGATCTTGGCATCTTTCTCATCTAGTTTCTCCATTCATGCTAAAATTTGAAGTAATGGGGTAGATGTAATACATAAGTTGGGCATTACAACAATAACATTTTGAAAAAATATATCTTGAATATTTAAGGAATTAATCTTATTTCTTAACTAGCTAAGAGTTCTCCTTTTTATTTCCCAAATATGCTCTCTTAACATTTTGAAAATGCATGTCATTCAACACATCGACTCACAACATGTTGTTCTTCTCTAGTTCCTTGACCTTCTCACTCATTTCATTAATCATTTTATTTGTTCTTTTTGTTCTATTTTCATTTTTAAGTAGCTAATCTTTACTATATATTATCATTTAATTTTTCATTTTGATGTTCTTTCAATATCACTAGACTTTGAAGTTTTAGATAACTAACTTGCAATATAATCATGCTCTTTAATTTCTTAATTATATTACTCATTTTTTAAAGATTTAGTTGATATGATTTTTTCCATTATATTTTTAACACTTAATTTCCATTCTAATTAATTTTTAATTTTTTAGTTTCATCTTCCTTCTCTTTTAATTTCATTTAAAATTGACATATATAATTATGTATTAAGTGCAATGGAGAGTTGTTATGAAATTTTTAAACTCTATTCAAACTCTTTTTTAAAACTAGTAACCTCCTTTATATTATCAATCAATATTTTTTTTTAAGATGAATAACATACTCTATTTTTTTTAAGATTAATAACCTACTCTCTAATATTAAAAACCATGTCTTTTGTTTTTTGAAAATTAATAACCTACTCTTTCATACTACACTCTAATTTTTAAGATTAATAACCTACTCTCTAATATTAAAAACCACTTCTTCTATTTTTTGAAAATTAATAACCCTCTCTAATATTAGAAACCATTTCTTCATATCATATTCAACCATCTTCAATATTATTTATCTGTTCCTCACAAATTTAACTATTTCCTACATTAATTTATCAATATTATCTTTTAATTTAGAAATTTATTGTAAACTTGAAACAACTCTTTTATCGTGCATCACTTTCAAACTATAAATAGCATTCAATATCATATTCAACCATCTTCAATATTATTTATCCGTTCCTCACAAATTTAACTATTTCCTACATTAATTTATCAATATTAGCTTTTAATTTAGAAATCTATTGTAAACTTGAAACAACTCTTTTATCGTCCATCACTTTCAAACTATAAATAGCAACCATATGCTACTTGTTTGTAGGAATTCACTTGATCAAATAAGCGAAGAACAAAATTAACATCAGACCAATAAGATATATGCTATACCATATCTTATTTTTAGCTTGTGCGATCATTATAATCACTTTTGAACATATTTTCCATGCCTTTTTGGAAGATTCTTGTGATAAAACTCTATTTTCTTATCAATTGTTCAAAGTATTATTCATGTAGACTTTCACACCTTAGCATGTATACAGAGTTTTCTTCCTTTTTTAACTTTTTATGGGTGCAAAATTTAGATAGAGTACTTATTTTAAGAAAATATGAAGAATAAAATGTGAAAAATGTTATTTTTCACTAAATTAAATTGTTTAATCAATATTAAGGTGTAGATAATTGTACCAGACAATTATAATAGTTGGGAGATTCTAATGCATGTAATAAAACACAAAGGAAACTAATGTTCAAAGGAAATGAAAGTAATGCTGTATTGGTTAATGTATTGATGATATGTATAAAAAAAATCTAATTATTTCTCTTAAATTTAATTTTGGGCTCTAAAAGAAGTGTTTCATCATTTTTAGCAGACTCAAAAGAATGCACTTTGAACTTATGTGAAGAAAAAACAGGTGAAATATATAATAATATAGTGTAATTTTTCAACATTGTGTACAAAACCCATGTGGTTAAATTTCCAAATGAATCTTCAAATGCTTACATTAAATTTGCCAAAACAACAAAAATGAAAACTATGAGTTGACCTATTTTACTAGTTTTAACCAAAATACACACTAAGGTCTCATTAAATCTACACAAATTTATTTTCAAGTTGATTGATATCTTTTTTAACTTAACTTTCTACATTTTCATAATTTCAATCCCATACAAAAAAATCTTTATTTTTTTATAGAAATAAAAAATGTATTATACTTTAAGATATATTACCAATAATAATGTAATAATGAATAAACATATATATCATGTATTTTTTGAAAGGACATGAATTATCCAACCTTATGCATGTCCATTGATCTTATACAATATAATTGTTAATAATAAACAATAATTATTTCTAGTGTAATGTATTCTATGGGGTTTTATATTCATGAGTGTTGACATCATGAAGTGAAATTTTGTTTCTCTAACCTATAGTCGATATTTAATTTTCTCATGGTAATAAAAATTTACAAATTTGTGGTTAATTTTTCAATAAAAATATTTTCCAAAATGATTTTAAAGTGCATATGAATAAGTATTAAGTTAAACAAAGATTCCATGCTTGACATAAATAAAGTGAAATTCCATATACATGGTAAGAAAAGGTAATGAGAAAGGAAAGTTTCCCAATGCTTTTAAAGTACATGTGAAGAAGTATCAAGTAGATCAAAAGATTCCATAGTGACATAGAAATAAAATTTAATACACACACATAAGTTGTAAACCTGAAATAAGGCTAAACAAACATATCATGATGTTGAAGAATATGAATCCAACACAAAAATCACTACAGTATTACATTAGATATCATGATGTTGAAGAAAATGAATCCAACACAAAAATCACTACAGTATTACATTAGATGTCAGGAGATCATTGCAAGGAAAATATTGTTGGAGCCATCATAAAATTGATTTGTAAAAAGCCAAGTAATAATGATTGAGTATAGCTAGAAGTATATTCATTAAGGAAAAAGTTTACATTTATGATATTGGACCTTATTTTCTTGTGTGGATAAAAAAAAAGAAAAAGGTGAATACATGGTGAAGTATTTAAATTATTAATATATATTCTTACCTAGGTTTAATTAAGGGTTATAAAATTAATCCATCAATTTCAATCAAGAGAAAAGTGAAAAGTCTTATAAAATTAATCTCTTGGTTTCAATCAAGAGAAAAGTGAAAAGTCTAAGTGAAGAAAGTGAGAAGTACAACCTAGTGAAAGGGATAAAAGATAAGGTCAAATCCAAGTCAATTTTTGGTGAAAAATAATATCCAAAGAATTATAAAGTGTGTCAAGTTAAATTTAAATTTAATTGGTGTGCTGAATATTTTGAAAATTTTGATTTAAATAAAGATGAGGAATGGAGAAATTCTAATATAGGTAGTTGAACCTGGGACTTGGGATTATTAAAACTCAAATGGAATATTCAAAGAAAGGATATTATCTTTGATATTTGTTTTCACAATATGAAAAATTATATTAATGTCAACTTAGTGAATCCATTGTTAATTCTAGAGTCAAGGGTATTCATAAAGAAATGCACTAGTGGAAATGAACAATTTGAAATTCAACTCTTACAAATATTGATTGATGATTATGAATTCGTATCCCAATTCAATTTTTTGAATATCTACTTTAATTCAATTTTGTGAATATCTACTTTAATAAGGTTGACATAATTATAGGTTCTATCTAGATGGAAACATTGAGGATGTTCATTCTAAACATAGAAAAAAATTCTTAACAATCTCCTATGAGGAAAAGAGGATAACATTACAATATTTCATAGTGGAATCATGCATATAAGTTCCCTCATTAGAATATATAGACCATATACAAAATGATACAATCCAATATGACAAGGAATCACTACAACAATGTTCTGAAGAATTACAAGAACTAAAAAGGAAATAAGATTCTCTAGTAACCAAATTATGTGAACAAAACCAATCTCTCACAGAGGAAGTGCATATACAACAATCTAAATTAAAAGATATGTTTAACAAGAAAAAATATCTCAAAAATCAACTACTATTAGAGAAAGACAATTTTGACTTATAAGCATATGATCAAGTATTGATTCAATAATATGTCTCAATTCAATGTGACTAAAATTTTTAGGAAAAGAAGGATGCCAAGAAAAAAATGAGAAAATCTTGTTATATAAAGACAAGGAATCAACCATTTGAAAAATCATAGTGATCTATAAACTTTCATGGATATTATACTTAATAGTTCACCAACAGATCTTGTATTAAACTAAAAAAATT